>NW_026846588.1:130974022-131146522 GCF_025583915.1 Anolis sagrei ordinatus | reverse complement strand
GAATTATTTAAGCCCAAGACCGATTATATATTATATTATATTATATTATATTATATTATATTATTAATTATTATTATTATTATTATACTATAATATAATATAATTGGAATTATTTAAGCCCAAGACCAATTATATTATTATATATTATATTATATTATTAAATATTATTATTATTATTATTATTATTATATATAATATAATATAATTGGAATTGGGCTTAAATAATAATATAATATAATCTATATAAATAAAAAATGTGATGTTCGTTTGTGGGATTAACATAACTCAAAAAACACTGGACGAATTGACACCAAATTTGGACACAAGACACTTTATCAGGCCAACGAGTGACCATCACTCATAAAAACAAAATAAACACACAATGGAAAGGACTTAAAAACCCCTAAAAACGACTCCCTGACCCCACCCTCCTTCATTTCTACTTGAGCCAAGTGTGAACGTTGCAATTGCCCATCAGAATTACCTTTGAATAGCCTCGCACCTTAAAAGCCTGGCTTCTACCAACCAGAGGGAAACCTTGGGTGGGCGGAGTTCCTTAGCCCAGATTGTTTCTTGTCTGGAAATCTGTTTTTTGAGGGCCACAGACATGCGTGGCCGGGTACAGCTAGTATAATATAATTATTATTATTTAAGCCCAAGATCGATTATATTATTATATTATATTATATTATAATATAATATTATATTATATTATAATATTATATTATATTATATTATTATATTATATTATATTATATTATATTATATTATAATATATTATATTACATTATATATAGAATTATTATTATTATTATTATTATTATTATTATTATTAATGTATTACCCTCCACTTCTTTCGGCTCCAGGCGGTGTACAACTTTGTGGAATGACACCACACTATCAGTCTCTGCGTCCAAAGTTTCAGCACCTGACCAAATCGATCATCCTTTTTTGCTGGGCAAACTTTGCAAACTTTCAGCCCCTTCCTGAGCGTGCTTTAAGGCCCTTGTCCTTCTCCCAGCCCCAAATCACACAGACCTCTTCATTCTGCCGCTCTAACCGGGTTCCTTTCGATCCCCCCCCCCCCTTCTCTCTCGCTCTCTCTCTCTCTCTCTCACACACACACACACACAACACACACACACAACTCCCTTCCTAATTCGCGCTTCTGAAGTCAAAGGACTAGGACTGAGAGACTTTTGGTAATGGCCAAAGTGTATCCGTTCGCGGGCGGCTTTCTCCTCCGTAGGCAGGGAGGGAGCGCTCTTGGGGACAATTTCAAACCCCGGCACTTGAAAGGCTCCCCGGTTCCCTGCTCGGTGGCCCGGATGAGACCGGGGGGCTCTCACCTGCCAGTCGGAAGGAGGTCCGTCCTGAGCAGCGGGTGGAAGGAGAAAGGGATGGATGAAGGTCTCCCTTCTCCCCACGAACCAGGCACTGGCTGCCTCACCTCCCCGCCAGAGCCTGCAATGAATGAACCGGGGAGGCAGGCAGGCAGGCAAGCAGGCAGCCCTGGGAGGGGAGTCCCTGCCGAGGCAGGCGAAGATGGCCCGGTGGAAAAGTGGAGGGCACTCTCGTGAACTGTTCTGTGCCTTTCGTTTGTCAGAAACAAACATACCTTCCTTCCCTGACTCTAATCGGAATGATGGAGTACGAGTAAAGGATTCGAATAATATATATCTACAACTCAAAGTGCAAGCAGTCCCCGAGTTACATACACCCGACTTACAAATAGTGCAGAAGGGGAGCTGAAACCACAAAAGGGAGAGAAATCGACCCCTAGGATAGGAAATTCAATCCTGAAAGAAGGATCATAGGGGGGAAGGGGGTCTTAGTCTCCACTGAAGATTGGTCATCAACCCTTGTTTCCAGAGCAAGCCAAATTTTTCAAAATCCAATTATCACAGGGAGAGAAAAAGTCAGAGGAAATGTTCGGAACAGCAAAACAAACACCACAGGGGTGTCAACCCCTCCTTATATTATCCAAAGTTTTGGTATACATAGCTTCTGTAGGGTTGTTCTTAAGTTGAATTTGTACCTAACTTGGAACAAGTACATTTTTAAGTGTAACTACAGACAGACAGATATGAGTTTATTAATGCTACAACCAATGGTCATATGCAGATAAATAGACAGATAGATGGATAGATAGATAGATACTTAGATATCAATTTATTAATGCTACAACCAATGGTCATATGCAGATAAATAGATAGACAGACAGACAGATAGATAGATAGATAGATAGATAGATATCAAGTTATTAATGTTACAACCAATAGCCATATGCAGATAGATAGATAGATAGATAGATAGATAGATAGATAGATAGATAGATAGATGATAGATAGATAGATAGATAGATAGATAGATAGATAGATAGATAGACAGACAGACAGATAGATAGATAGATAGATAGATAGATATCATGGCAGGCATCCTTACAACCTCGGAGGATGCCTGCCATAGATGCAGGCGAAACGTCAGGAGAGAATGCTTCTGGAACATGATCATACAGCCCGGAAAACTCACAACAACCCAGTGATTCCGGCCATGAAAGCCTTCGATAATACTATAGATAGATAAATATCAATTTATTAATACTCCTACCAATGGTCGTATACATTTAGTGAGATAGTTATCAATTGATTAATGCTCCTAATGGTCATATGCATTTAGATAGATATCAATTTATTAATGCTCCGACCAATGGTCATACACATCTTATTTAGATAGATAGATAGATAGATAGATAGATAGATAGATAGATAGATAGATAGATAGATAGATAGAACCTCTGAGGATGCCTGCCATAGATGTAGGCGAAACGTCAGGAGAGAATGCTTCTGGAATATGGTTATACAGCCCGGAAAACTCACAACCCAGTGATTCCGGCAATGAAAGCTTTCGACAATACGATAGATAGATAGATATTGATTAATGCTCTTACCAATGCTCAAACGCATTTAGATAGATAGAGTTACACTTAAAATGTACACGATCCGATTTACGTACAAATTCACCCAATGAACCTCTCGTGTTCGTAACTCGAGGACTGCCTGTAACGACACAATCCAGGAAAGCCAAAAAGGATGCAGGAGATGCTTTTATTCTATTGATACAACTTACAGTTTCGTCCAAGAAGCTGACACCATGAAATACATCAGACATAAAAAAAAGAAAGAAAAAAGCATGAGAAAAGGAAGAAAGAAAGAAAGAAAGGAGGGAGGGAGGGAGGGAGGGAGGGAGGGAGGGAGGGAAGGGAGGGAGGGAGGGAGGGAGGGAGGGAGGGAAAAAGAAAGGAGGAAGGAAGAAAGAAGGAAGGAAGGGAAGAAGGGGGGGAGGGAAGAGGAAAAGAAGGAAGGAAGGAAGGAAGGAAGGAAGGAAGGAAGGAAGGAAGGAAGGAAGGAAGGAAGGAAGGAAGGAAGGAAGGAGGAAGGAAGGAAGGAAGGAAGGAAGGAAGAAGGAAGGAAGGAAGAAAGAAAGAAAGAAAGAAAGAAAGAAAGAAAGAAAGAAAGAAAGAAAGAAAGAAAGAAAGAAAATACACCATTCGACTTTCTCAGGAGCTATCAAATGGTGCAGAGAAACTTCTTGCCCTCTTGGCCTTCTGGGGGAGAGAAGGCTCCCCTTTTCTTCTTTAATCCCCCCCCCCCTATTTTTTTTTTTTTTTTTGGCCTTATGAATGCCAAGCTCTCTCTCTCTCTCTCTCTCTCTCATCACTCACTCCGGCCCGGTAGGACTGGAATTAGCCTTTCCAGGGAGTTTAATGGAGAAGCACTGGAGTTTTCGCTGATCCGCAGCACTTTCCACCTCTGTCCCCATTTTTATGGGTGCATTATAGTTAGGGGTTATATAAATGTTGCTCTTTTATTTTTGGTCTGTGATAACTGTAAATCCTAACATTTGCAAAGCGCCTCCAGGCAAGGCAACCTTGGAGGAAGGGAGCTGGGGGTGGAAAGGCAGGGATGGCGGCGGGGGGCGGAGGGGAGGCTCTCCCATTACTGCTGATTAAAAGGAGGCTTTAATAAGCGCCTAATTCACTCATCGGGCGTTTTATGGAGAAATTAGAGAAGACACAACTAGGGGGGCTGGAATTCCCCAGAAACCCCCAGCTCGGAGGAGACACAGAAAGCCAGACCTGAACGACCTTGTGTCTTGCAAGGGGAGGGGGTTGGAGCTTGGGTCTAGGACACCCCAAAAGTCCCATAGGGTGGAAAAGAGGGTGGAAAACTCCCCCATCGAGGACAAAAACAGCTCCTTGGTGTCTTTAGGAACATGTCAGATCTCTAGAATCAACTAGGGAGGGCTTTCTCTCCTTTGGAACAAGGGAGAGGGCCTTTTCTGTGGCTGCTCCCAGACTGTGAAACTCCCTCCCAAGAGAGACCAAGAGGGCCCCATCCCTGCTTGTGCTTGCCTTTTGCAGACAGGTCAAGACAGATCTTTTCCATATGAGGCGGATGCTGGGGAGGTGGTGGCTAGGATTTTTTTGGGGTGGGGGGAGTGAGAATGATGAATTTTCAATGTAATATTAAGTGTATTTAAACTTTATACCCGGGTAAATGGGTCATTGTTTATTATTCCAAGTACTAACCAGACCCGATCCTGCTTAGCATCCTAGATCAGATGAGATCGGGAGTGTTTAGGGTGGCATGGCCATGTTTATTATTATTATTATTATTATTAGTAGTAGTAGTATTTTGTATTTGCTTTGTTCTAAATGGCTGCGAGCTTTGTAGTGGTTTTTTTTTTCGTTTCAGGAGTGACTTGAGAAACTGCAAGTCGCTTCTGGTGTGAGAAGTGGTTTTTAGCTGCCTTGAGAGAAAGGCGGGATAGAAACAAAGTTCATAATAAAACTAATAATTATTTATAATATATAATAATAAATTATTAATAATGCTAATAGTAGATAACATGTTATTAATATATAATACATTATTAATAATGATAACAATATATAATATATTATTATATTTAATAATACATTATATATTATTATTATTATTATAAATAATAATATAATACCATTATATATTATATATTATTACATATTTTATTATATATTATTATTATTATTATTATTATTATTATTATTATTATAAATAATATATAATAAAATATGTAATATTTTCAGTCTTCAGTTTTCAGTCCTGCCAGCACAGGGGTTTAACCCATTGCGCCACCGGGGGCTCTGATATTATTATTATCATTATTATTATTATAAAAAATAATAATATAATACCAGGAGCCCCGGTGGCGCAATGGGTTAAACCCCTGTGCTGGCAGGACTGAAGACTGACAGATCACAGGTTCGATTTCGGGGAGAGCGCGGATGAGCTCCCTCTGTCAGCTCCAGCTCCTCATGCGGGGACATGAGAGAAGCCTCCCACAAGGATGGTAAAACATCAAAACATCCGGCGTCCCCTGGGCAACGTCCTTACTGACGGCCAATTCTCTCACACCAGAAGCGACTTGCAGTTTCTCAAGTCACTCCTGACACGACAAAAATATTATTATTAATATTAATAATAATAATCATTAATAATCATTAATAATATGTTATATGTAATATATAATAATATATTATTAATACTACTAATAATATATAATAACTTATATATTAATTAATTTTACATATTTTATATTATTATATAATAATATATAATAATACAAATACTAATATATAATATATAATAATATATAATATATTATATAATATATTATTTTATATATTTATATATTATATATTAATATTTATTAATAACAATACAAATACTAATATATTATATAATATATTATATATTATTATATATTATATATTATTATATAATTACAATATATATATTTATTAATAATTTGCAAGCAGGAAGGATAGATAGGTGGGCGATGCTTTCGCCTCTGGTGTTGCAAGAGGCCCTTGTTTCCCAGCAAACTGTTCTCTCCCCCCCCCCCCACCCAGAGTTTGTGGGCAGCTGGCCACGTTGCCACTCCTCCAAAAAAAGCCCCCCATCTGTTTCCCAATGCACTCAAATGGCCAAAGGATAGGAGGCGACCCTCCCAGCCAGTTACCCCGCTCGCCCTCAGTTTCAGCACACACACACCCTTCCCCGGGTTGGCGGAGATGCTGTCGCTGGTGGCCGCTCACCCTGTTCCCGAGTGGAGGCCCTGAGCCTGCTCGACCCCTCCCTGGGCGCCTTCCCGCGTGGAAAGACCTCGCGTCCGGGGCAGAGGCTCAAGGCTCCCTCGGAACCCACCCAGGAGTCACACAAGACAGAAAAGGAGGGAGGGAGAGAGGGAGGGAGGGAGGGGGCGAGCGGGACGAGGGGCCGGGAAAGAAGAAAGTCGCTTGAGGGGAAATGTGCCGTGGAGTGTGAAATTGCAGCCCAGGGTGCTCCATATTGCACCAGACCAGAAGCGCTTCAAAAGGCCGGTTCCCCCCTCCCTTCCTCCTCCTCCTCCTCCTCCTCCGAGGGGGCAGGGAAGGAAGAAAGGCGGGTCCAGGGAGGGGTGGGTGCCCTTTCCCCCCTTTGGATGTGTCCCCGTGGGTGGAGGAGCTCTACCTCTGCCCCAGACCTCAAAGCCCACTGCCAAGCTCTTCAGAGCTGGCCTGGTGCTCTCCTGCTTTGCGGTGGAGGCATTGTACCTCTTGGAGGAGCAGAGAAGGGTCTGAAGGGAAGGAATGGGGTAGTGGGTTTAGACTTCGTCCTCCCGCGCGTCAAAGAGGCACGAGTGGAGAGGTGACCCTCCTAAGGAAGGCGTTAGGCTCTTGATTGTGTTGCCCCGGGTGTGGGGAGCCTTGGAGAATGGCAAGGCGGCCGTAGGGGCCAAGATAGCCATCTCCTCTTTTCCCTCCTTCCCCCCTCCTCGCAAGTTTATTTTTCCCCCGTCCCAATTTCCGCCGAGAAGCGGGTGGCCCCCTTTGAAGTGTAAATGCCCCGAGTTGGGAGGCGAGGGATGAATGAATGGTGGGGACAGGAGACTCTCTCCCTTTGAAGGAAAAGAAGAGAGAGAGAGAAGATTTCATTTAAGCAGCCAAGCTTGACAGGCCGCGAGCGGGGCTTGGAGGACTTTTCCCAAAGATAACAGAAGGAAGCGCGGGCTCTTTCTCGTTATTGAAATCCGGTCCTTCCATCTGTTTGTTGTGGTTTTTTTTCCTTTGGGGAGGGGAGTGGGGAGAAACCCGGAGAAAGAGTTCAGGGCTTGGCTTGAGGGCTGCGAGAGGGACTGTGGGGTGGGGTGGGCCCTGGTTGCAGTACCCGCCCTTGGAAGCCTGGTTGAGAGGCCCGGATGTCCGCCTGGAAAGCCTTCAAGGGTGGGAGGGCGCCTCTACAACCTCTGCAACCCTTCCCTGTCTAAATATTCCAAGTCTTTCTTGAGAAGGCACTTGCCTGTACAATGTGGGGACAGGGTAGCTGTATGACCATGTTCCAGAAGCATTCTCTCCTGACGTTTCACCCACATCTATGGCAGGCATCCTCAGAAGTTGTGAGGTCTGTTGGAAACTAGGCAAGTGGAGTTTAAAAAAAGGTAAGGTTGTTCCCTGACATTAAGTCCAGTCGTGTCCAACTCTGGGGTGTGGTGCTCATCTCCATTTCTAAGCCGAAGAGCCAGCGTTGTCCGTAGACACCTCCAAGGTCATGTGGCCGGCATGACTGCATGGAGCGCTGTTACCTTCCCGCCGGAGCGGTACCTATTGATCTACTCACATTCGCATGTTTTCGAACTGCTAGGTTGGCAGAAGCTGGAGCTGATAGCGGAAGCTCACTCTGCTCCCGTCTACCAGGATTGAATAAAAAGTAATGCCCCTAACTTCATAACCCCTCAACAGATGGCAGTACTGGTATGCGGCAGGTACTGGCGTGTTCAGTAGACTCTCCTCTCCAGTTCCATTTTGGCAGGAAGCCTTAGCATTGACCAGTTGTGTTGTTAAAGTGTGAAGTATGGAACACTGCACAGACAGTCAGTCAAGGCAACTTAAGCAACCTGCAGTCATTAAATTCTTGACAGCAGAAGATGTCACCTCAACATCTTGAAACTTACTCGCCCAACTACACACAGTACTCAAATCAATATAATCACCATAAACAGCTTGCGTTCTCTGATGAATCTCCTTTGAGGTGATACCTTCTGCTGTCAAGAATTCAAGTGTGCGCAGGGTTCCATACTTCACACTTTAACAACACAACCATTCAATGCTAAGGCTTCCTGCCAAAATGGAACTGTATAGGAGAGTCTACTGAACAAGCCAGTACCTGCCGCATACCAGTACTGCCATCTGTTGAGGAGTTATGAAGGTGGAGGCATTACTTTTCATTCAACCCTAGTATATATATCTGTGGAATGTCCAGGATGGGAAAAAGAACTCTTATCTGCTTGAGGCAAGTGTGAATGTTGCAATTGGCCAGTAAGGCTATTCAATGCTAATCAAGGTGGTGGGTTGCAACATTCACACTTGCCTCAAACAGGCAAGAGTTCTTTCTCTCACCTTGGACATTCCACAGATATAAAAACTCCACTTGCCTAGTTTCCAACAAACTTAACCTCTGGGGACAGTTTCCAAACTGGATTCTGCCTGTGAGGAGGGCTCTTCCTCACCTTGATCTCCTAGGCCACAAACAAACCCCTTTATGAAAACCACTGCCTTCTTTATATAGTAACGCAGGCCTATGAAGGCCGGGGCAGAGTGGTGATCCCTGCCTAACGAAAGAGGGCTCAGCATTGGTTTCCTGGGACCACATCTGTTGCTTTTCCTGAGCTAATATCAGAGCAACCTGCCAGGAGTTATAGTTTCTACTCCTCTGCAGACCACAAAAGTTTTGCCACAGTTGAAGAAGTGGGATTTTAAAAGCCTTAGTTTATTTCCTGTGAGATGATAGATGCCAGAAAGGGACACAGGCTTGGATTAAACCAAGACATTACCAAAAAAGGAAACTGTGCTGTTTTGGGTGGCTCACTCGAATACAGGTTCCTGCTTCTATCAAGAGGCTATAATCGCTGCAGCTGCTGGATTGTCTATTCACACCATTCTGGGTTGCTGTGAGTTTTCCAGGCTGTATAACCATGTTCCAGAAGCATTCTCTCCTGACATTTCACCCACATCTATGGCAGGCAACCTCAGAGGTTGTGAAGTCTGTTGGAAACTAGGCAAGTGGAGTTTTTATATCTGTGCAATGTCCAGGGTGGGAGAAAGAACTCTTGTCTGCCTGAGTCAAGGGTGAATGTTTCAGTTGACTAGCTTGATTAGCATTAAATAGCCTGGTAGCTTCAAAACCTGGCTGTTTCCTGCTTGGGGGAATATTTTGTTGAGAAGTCTTAACTGGCCCGGTAGTTTCTTGTCTGAAATTCCTCTGTCTTTTGAATGTTGTTCCTTATTTACTGTCCTGATACACCTCCCAAAATAAAGGATTCCCCCAGGCAGGAAACAGCCAGGCTTTGGAGCTGCAAGGCTATTCAGTGCTAATCAAGCTGGCCAGTTGCAACATTCACACTTGCCTCAGGTAGACAAGGGTTCTTTCTCCCAGTGTTTTAAAATGTTCATCTTTGCAATTGGCCCTGCCTATTGTGATTATTTTCAGGGTTTTAATGTCCTGATTTTATATTGTTGCACTGTTTATTTATATTGGTTTTTGTATATTGTGATATTTTATTTTCTTATTTTTTGTTGTGTTCTTGTATTATATTGTTTTACTGTATTATTGGGCATGGCCTCATGTAAGCCGACCCGGAGTCCCCTTGGGGAGATGGTGGCGGGGGTATAAAGTTTATTATTATTATTATTATTATTATTATTATTATTATTATTATTATTAAAATATTCAAATTTTAAATGTTTATTCTTGAATTGGCCCTGCTTAGTGACATTTTTCTATGTTTTGATGTTTGATTTTATATTGCTGTATTGTCTATTATATAGGTTTTTGCATTTTACGTATTTTATTTTTGGTTTTGTTATGTTTTTGTGTAATACTGTGTTTATTGTATAGATGGGCGTGTCCTAATGTAAGCAGTGGGGGGGGGAGATGGAGTGGAGTATAAATAAAGTTTATTATGATTATTATTATTATTATTATTAGGAGCTGCAAGGCTATTTAGTGCTAATCAAGCTGGCCACTTGCAACATCCACACTTGCCTCCAACAGACAAGAGTTCTTTCTCCCACAGAGATATAAACCTCACTTGCCTAGTTTCAAACAGACCTCACAACCTCTGAGGATGCCTGCTATAGATGTGGGTGAAACGTCAGGAGAGAATGCTTCTGGAGCATGGCCATACAGTCCGGAAAACTCACAACAACCCAGTGATTTCAAGCCTTCGACTATACATTAACACTGTCTTGTTGGATTGGAACTTTTGGTGGGCTGGCCAAAAGTAAACCTCACAGCGCCATCTACAGGCGCAAGGTGGGAAAGGACTTGTTTTTTGTGCAGATTTTTTTGTTTTTGGCCTTTGGTTCCGCTTTGGCCAATGGGTTCCCTTCCCACCTGTCTCCAGAGCAGGGCCTCCACCTGCTTTGCCAAGAATAAGGGCCAAGGAAGAAGGGGGCTCAAAGTGAGTAACACAAACATGGAATGTGTGCAATCGATAAATGAAAGGGAAGGGAAGGAAGGACATAAACATATCGCAATAGTCCCCACCACCGCTCCCGACCCCAGTGAATCGCGAGGTCTACTATGACAACCCGTGTCGTCCCATCGACTGCAGGCAGAGGGGTCTATGTACCAGAGTCCGTGGCAGTTCCGGTTCTGACCCAGTCAGGTGCGACCCTCCTCGGAGAACTGACATGTTGTTGTGGTCGCTGTTCTTGCTGCTGCTGCTGTTGCTGGCAGTCCTCCTTTAGCTTCGCAGGCAGCAAGGCTTCCCTTGCCAGTTAGGAAAGACTCGAACCGCCGAGTTCAAAGGCTTCTCTAAACGAAGAGGCGAAGAGAAAGAGAGAGAGAGAAACATCACAGCTTCTGCGCCGGTGTGATTTACGACACGGAGGGAAAGAGGATTCTGGCCTCAACTGGCTATCAAACAAAAGCGGTGAGTTTGTGGCAGATCCTAAGTGGAGAGGTGGGGATCCGGGGAGGCAGCGTGGGGGACTTGCTGCTCCTTCCTGGGCCTCTCTCTCTCTCTCTCTCAGCCCTCAACCTCAGGGTCTGAAAGAGAGACTAGACCGACTTTTCAAACACTATAATGATAGGTTGTTGTATGTTTTCTCCACTCTATGGCCATGTTCCAGAAGCATTCCCTCCTGACGTTATGCCTGCCTCTATGGCAAACATTCTCGGATGTTGTGAGGTCTCACAATCTCTGAGAATGCCTACCATAGGTGCAGGCAAACCGTCAGGAGATAATGCTTCTGGAACATGGCCATACAGCCTGGAAAACTCACAACAGCCCTGTCAGCATATAGATTTAAAGGAGCCATCTAATGCTGGGTTTTGCTGTGCGATTTACATGCCATGTAACCTTACTTTCTGGATAATCCTCCTATCTATCTATCTATCTATCTATCTATCTATCTATCTATCTATCTATCTAGATAGATAGATAGATAGATAGATAGATAGATAGATAGATAGATAGATACAAAGCTATCTATAATGATAGATATAAAACTATATTTTTAAAAAAGGGGAGGAAAACAACCACCAACAACAGCAGCCAATAAAACAACAGCCAAAAGATTATTTTCTTCGTTTCAGGAGTGACTTGAGAAACTGCACGTTCCTTTTGGTGTGAGACATTTGGCCGTCTGCAAGGACGTTGCCCAGGGGAATATGGCCACATAGTTTGAAAAATTCACGGCAACCTCCCTCTGTTTGCCTTGCCTTGCCATCCAACATGGCATTAGCGGACTGAAAACCTGCAAGTCGCTTTTGGTGTGAGAGAATTGGCAGTCTGCAAGGACGTTGCCCAGGGAAATATGACCACATAGTTCGAAAAACTCTCAGCAACCCTCCCTCTATTGCCAGGTCTTGCCATGTCTTGCCATCTAACATGGCAGGAGTGGCTTGAGAAACTGTAAGTGGGTTCTGGTGTGAGAGAATTGGCCGTCTGCAAGGACGTTGCCCAGGTAGATATGGACATACAGTTCGAAAAACTCACGGCAACCTCCCTCTGTTTGCCTTGCCTTGCCATCCAACATGGCATTAGCGGACTGAAAACCTGCAAGTCGCTTTTGGTGTGAGAGAATTGGCAGTCTGCAAGGACGTTGCCCAGGGAAATATGACCACATAGTTCGAAAAACTCTCAGCAACCCTCCCTCTGTTTGTCTTGCTTTGCCATCCAACATGGCAGGAGCGGCTTGAGAAACGTCAAGTCACTTCTGGTGTGAGATAATTGGCCGTCTGCAAGGACGTTGCCCAGAGGATGTGTTACCATCCTGTGGAGGCTTCTCTCATGTCTCCTGAAGATCAACAGAGGGAGGGAAACAGCAAGGTGGGGTTCTAAACATTGATTTTGAAACGGAGAGAGGGGAGTCGGAAAACAGTAAAATGGGGTTCTAAACATTGCTTCTGAAACGGGCAGAATAGACACGAACACGCGGGGAGCGCTGAGAAAGCCCAGACACAGGGAAAGCCGAAGCTGAACTATGTGGGAAGTTTATGGATTGAGAAGTCAAGCGGCTAAACGGCTTGTACAGGCGGGTCAAGCGGCGTCAGGCCTGCGAGGGCTGCCTACAAAGTGGCTCCTCGGTCTCCCCGCCTCCCGGTTTTGCCCCTCCGTTTCCCTGGAAGTCCTCCCAGAAATCCCTTCCGAGCCCAAACCCGAACCAAGGCCCACTCGAGAGGGAAACAACCAAACCGGGGAGAAGGAGAGAAAGAGAGAGAGACTTCGATCCGGAGCGTTTCCCTGGCAGGTGAAGGCCTTCCATAGCGGCAGAGGAAACCACACACACAAACACAGAGACACACACCCCTAGTAAACAAAAACAAACCCAAAGGCGTGTTTACCGGCTCGGTCCAGGCCCAGGAAAACAAAGCGCCGGGCAGGTAGCGATCCCCTCCCGCCTTTCTTTCGGAGTTGCGGCTCCTCTCGTCGAGTTTCGTCCCGCCGCTCCTCTTTTTTTCCCCCTCCCTCCCTCCTCCTTCATCTCCTTCTTCTTCTTTTTTGGGGAGGGAGGAGGAATGACAGGCCGGCGGGGGCCGGGGCAAAGCAGCGCGTTGGCGAATCCGAGAGTGTTGGAATCTATTGCCTTTGTCTGACAAGTCATCCATCTCTCTCTCCGCCGGGCGAGGGAGGGAGGGAGGAGGGAGGGGTGGAGGTGCGCGTGTGCCTGGAAGAAGGAAGGAGGGAGAGAGGGAGGGAGGGAGGGAGGGAGGGGGGAAAGGGAGGGCTCGGGGTGCGAGCTGGAGGGGGCTTTGCTGCTTTTAGAGAGGCACGCACGGGCGGAGGGAGCTCCATTCTCCAGGCACAGCTCGTGGCAAGCGCATCCTTCCGCAAAACAAACGAAAGAGGGAAAGAAAGAGGCGGGTGGGGGGAGGAAGAGGAAAAGGGGGAAACGGAGGCCGAAGTCGGGAAAGGGAGCCGAGCCGAGCCGCCTAACTTGGCCGAAGGAGCCGGAACCGCGATGCCTCCTCGCCGCCGCCCCACCTGCCCGCGGGGAGGACCCTGAGAGGGGGAAAGTCCCGTCCCAGCAGCACCAGCCGAAAGAGAGAGAGAGAGAGAGCCCTTCTTCGCCTCTCTTCCTGGCCCTCCTTCGGCCCCATTCTGCCCCAAGTCCCGAAGTTG
Source organism: Anolis sagrei ordinatus (assembly GCF_025583915.1). Classification (NCBI taxonomy): domain Eukaryota; kingdom Metazoa; phylum Chordata; class Lepidosauria; order Squamata; family Anolidae; genus Anolis; species Anolis sagrei. The sequence goes on along the minus strand of NW_026846588.1, from coordinate 131,132,809 downwards.
CACCTCGGCAGCGACAACACGGCGGCGTCAGCCGACTTCTTCCCCTTCCTCTGCCTGCCCATGGATATGCACTGCAAAGCAGACCCCTTCTCCGCGATGCACCGTGAGTACCGGCCCCCGCAAGCCCCCCTTTGCCCCTCAGCCCCCCTCCCTAGCCCCTTCACCCCCCTTTTCTGCCGTCCTCGCTTCGGTCTCAGGCCTGAGTTCCGAGTCAGTCGTGGGAGAAAACGAAAGCGAGGCTTCCCGACACCCGGAAGGCAGCGGCAGAACCACATCTCAAAGCCCGATATTACTCTTCCTCTTCAGTGTAGTCCTCCAGCTTTGAAGTCTAAGCTTTCAGGGGTGTTGTTGTTGTTGTTGTTGTGCGGTTTCCGGGCTCGCTCTGAGCCTGGCTGGCATCTTCTTCTTTAGCACTTCCATGAAGCGCGTTAGAAACCGGGGAGGAAGAAGCAAAAAATGTCATTCTTCTCCTTCTCCTCCTTTATCTTCTTCTCGGGAGTTTGGGTTGTGAATCCTTCTCCCTTCGCGTTTCCCTCCCTTTCCTCAGGCCTCTCTATCTCAGCCCCCTTCCACACAGTTGAATAAAACCTCACATTATTATTTGAACTGGGATATATAGCAGTGTGGACTCGGATAACCCAGTTCAAGACATATATTGTGGGATTTTCAGCGTTGCTCTTCTGGGATATAGGTCTGTGTAGCCGGAGAATGGCCTCCTTCCTTCGCTAACGAGACCCACTTCGTATCAAGGATTTTGGGAGGACGGACGGCGGCCACTCTACCCCAGCAACCCTCCTCCCTTTTCACTTTGCCCTTAGTGGGGAGACTGGGAAGGACCGACGGGGAGCGGGAGGGAAGGAGTTAGGGCAATCCTAAGGACATCTTCCCACCCAAAGCCAAGCCTTTCCCACCCTTCGCCTTTTCGGGATCGTATGTCCAAGGTAACACAAAGCAAAACAAAGCGCCACTTCCAGGGAAAGAAATAGAAATTCGTGCGCTTGTTTTTGAGACAAGGAAAAGCGCAAAGCATCCCGTTTACATGGAAAAAAAGGTTGTTTCTAAATAATTCTCTATGGTTTTATCATTTTGAAAAGGAGTTTTGGCCATTTAAGTGCACTTTTGGGGGGATCAAATACGGGTAATTGGATGTGAACATGTTTCAAGAGGCCGGGTTTCTCCTTAGAGCTAGAACCACGGAAAACTAACCGGGTGGCTTGAGTCTTCTCTCTGTTTTGGGCTGCTTTCGAAACGGAGAGATTCCGCCTACTCCGAGAGGCATTGAGTGCCACATAATGTAGTTTCCATCATTCAGGTTAATCGCATTGAGCAGGAGACTGTGAACCTTCACTGCCATACAATGCCGTTCAATGCACTTCAAACTCTATTCTGAAATTGCAGAAATTATATGTAGATGGGGCACATTTAATATAACGGAGGGACAGGGGTCCCCCAACTATACTGTCATATAATGCTGCTTTATATAAGTCTAAACTGCCATACAATGCCGTTCAATGCATTTCAAACTCTATTCTGAAACGGCATTATATGACTTTATGTAGTTAGAGCACATCTATCCTGAAATGGCATTACATGATATTATGTAGTACCCATTTAATATAAAGGAAGGGTTGGGGTACACATCTATCCTGCCCTATAATGCAAGTTGAACTGCGTTATATAAGTCTACACTGCCATATACTGCAGTTCAATTTGTTTACACTCTCTGCATTATATTACCCCTTCCACACAGCCCTATAACCCAGCATAGCAAGGCAGAAAAACCCACAAGATCTGATCTGAACTGGGTTATCTGAGTGAGTCCACACTGCCATATATTCCGATTCAAAGCACATAATGTGGGATTTTATTCAGCTGTGTGGAAGGGGCCGTAGATGAGGCCCCAGACACAAAACACGCATTTCATATAAGGGAAGGACATCACACACATTTAATATAAAAGGACAGGGTCCCCATCTATACAGACTCATACAGTTATATGGGTCTAGGGGCCCTTCCAGACAGCCCTATGTCCCAGAATATCAAAGCAGAAAATCCCACATTATCAGGTAACTCAGTTCAAAGCAGATATTGTGGGATTTTCTGCCTTGATGTTCTGGGATACAGGATTGTATGAAAGGATCCTGGGTTAACTGAGTCCACACTCAGATAATGTGGGATTTTTTTACCTTGATATTCTGGGATATAAGTCTGCATGGAAGGGCCCTAGACTGCCCTATAATACAGTTTCCATATACAGTTGCATTGAACAGCATTGTATGAGTCTGGACTGCCATATAATAGAGTTTCCGTATACAGTTGAACTCTGTATATTGAACTGTATTATATGAGTTGAACTGCCTTATTTTGAACTGCATTATATGAGTCTGGACTGCCCTATAATACAGTTTCCATATACATTGAACTGCATTGTATGAATCTGGACAGCCATATAATAGAGTTTCCATATACAGTTGAACTCTGTATATTGAACTGTATTATATGAGTCTGGACTGCCCTATAATGCAGTTTCCATATACAGTTGCATTGAACTGCATTATATGAGTCTGAACTGCCGTATAATAGAATTTCCATACACAGCCGAACTCTGTATATGGAACTGCATTATATGAGTTGAACTGCCCTATAATGTAGTTTCCATATACAGCTGAACTGCATTATATGAGTCTGGACTGCCATATAATAGTTTCCATATACAGTTGAACTGCATTATATGAGTCTGGACTGCCATATAATAGTTTCCATATACAGTTGAACTCTGTATATTGAACTGCATTATATGAGTTGAACTGCCCTATAATGCAGTTTCCATATACAGTTGCATTGAACTGCATTGTTTGAGCCTGGACAGCCTTATAATAGAGTTTCCATATACAGTTGAACCATATACAGTTGAATATGAATTGAACTGCCCTATAATGCAGTTTCCATATACAGTTGAACTGCATTATATGAGTCTGGACTGCCATATAATAGTTTCCACATACAGTTGAACTCTGTATGTTGAACTGCATTATATGAGATATTTTGAACTGCATTATATGAGTCTGGACTGCCCTATAATGCAGTTTCCATATACAGTTGAACTCTTTATATTGAACTGTATTATATTGAACTGCATTATGTAAGTCTGGACTGTCATATAATAATATAGTTTCCATATACAGTTGAACTGCATTATATGAGTCTGGACTGCCATATAATACAGTTTCCATATACAGTTGAACTGCATTATATGAGTTGAACTGCAATATATTGAATGCAATTTCCATATACAGTTGAACTGTATTGAGCTGCCTTATATGAATCTGGACGGCCATAGAATGTAGTTCAATGCAGTTGAACTGTATGAGTCTACACTGCCGGGTAATGCAGTTCAATGCGCTTAAACTCCCTTCGGGTAGACGGGGCCAGGAAGAAAGGCCCTGGACGAGGAGCCACCGCGAAGGCCAACGGGGTCCGGTGTGCTCCTCGCTCGGGAAGAGGCAGGTGCAATAATCTGAATTATTAATCCCTTAATCTTTTTTGCATCTGTTGCCTGTTAATACTCTGTAATGCGAGTTATCAAAGGTGCGCTGAATTATTCAGCAACGAGGTGCGGGAGAAATTGCCTGCCGGTAACTTTAGAGGCAACATCTGCAAAAGGGGACCCGGACCAAAGGGAGAAAACAAACCGAGGGGAGAAAGAGAGAGACAGAGACAGAGAGAGAGAGAGGCCACTCATTCACCCCGTTCGAAACAACAACAGAAACAAAAAAAACCCCTAAATCCCGTCTTCTCCACCGATTTCCGACAAATTGGGGAAGCGACGTGGGCATGAAGGGAGAAGGCAAGGAGGGCAGGCGCTTTGCAATGCGGTGGTGCCTCCGCGCCGGGAAGGGAGGCAGTGACAAGAGCGATTGGCGAGGAGGCTCGGGATCGATCGCAGGGCAAGGAGAGTTTCCACGGCGCTCAGAGCCAATAAGTCAGTGTCACAAACACACACAGAGAGGGGAGGGCGTCGGGGAGAGGGAAGGGGTGTACAAAAACACAAACAGATCGTTTTTCAGGAAGCGGGGCTTCCCTTTCTCCCCTCCGCCGCGGGAAAAACCCGGGATCGCCCCGCTTGCCGCTTTCCCCTCGCCGTTTCCCAGTCTCTCCAGTTTCACTGCAGCATTCCCTCCCAAAGGGCTCATCCCTTGTGTCCCTCTTAGCAGGCTTCACTTCGGGCCAGGCTTGTTATTATTATCTTCATCATCACCGTAAGAAATATATGGAACTGCTCCACGATCCGTTCAAACCGCCTCAGCTTGCCAATCCCGAACCTCCTCTTTCCCCTCCAGTATTTTTATTTATTCCTCCAGAAATATTTCTAATGTCATCAGTCCCTTCCTTGAGGTCTGTCCGAACAGATTATTTTCATTATTTTGTATTAAAGGCGGCTTAATCCAACGAAAACAAAAGCCACCGACCGAGTGGAGCTTGACAATTGAGATTTCTTCCTTCCCTGCTTCAAAACGACTCCGTAGAAAGACATAACCTAACAGAAAGCGAAGGGAAAATGTCACGGAGAGACATCCCCACGCAAAATATATCACCCCTTTCCACGCAGCTGAATAAAATCCCACATTTTCTGCTTCGAACTGGAATATATGGCAGTGTGGACTCAGAAAACGCAGTTCAAAGCAGATCTTATGGGATTTTCTGCCTCGATATTCTGGGTTATGTTTATATATGGCTGCGTGGGCTATCTGAGTCCACATTGCCGTCTATTCCAGTTCAAATCAGATATTGTGTGACTTTCTGCCTCAATATTCTGGGTTATATTTATATATGGCTGCGTGGGCTTTCTGAGTCCACATTGCTATATACCCCAGTTCAGACCTTGTGGGATTTTCTGCCTCGATATTCTGGGTTATATTTATATATGGTTGCGTGGGCTGAGTCCACATTGCCATCTATTCCAGTTCAAATCAGATATTGTGTGACTTTCTGCCTCAATATTCTGGCCTATATTTATATATGGCTGCGTGGGCTTTCTGCGTCCACATTGCCATATATCCCAGTTCAGATCTTGTGGGATTTTCTGCCTCAATATTCTGGGTTATATTTATATATGGCTGCGTGGGCTGAGTCCACATTGCCATATATCCCAGTTTAAATCAGATATTGTGGGATTTTCTGCCATGATATTCTGGGTTATATGGCTGTGTGGAAGGGCCCTGATTTTGTTAATTGTTTGTAACTTTATTCAGAAGTCCAAGTTTATTTTTTCACGGTAAAGGGTGGGGTTGGGTGGTTATTGGACTCGAGCAATCCCATAGAAATGAATAGGACTACGCCAGTGTAGTAAACTTGGGGATTAGCGAGGCCTCATCATGTAGTTTCTTAAGTTTGACTGCATCGAACTGGGTTTCTTCTTCCATGCTAAAATTCACTTTACTGTCTGTATAAAAATAGGTGTATCTTACCTATACGTTGTCGAAGGCTTTCACCGACCAGAATCACTGGGGGCCCATCCACACAGTCCTATATCCCAGAATATCACGGCGGGAAATCCCACATTATCTGAGTGTGGACCCAGAGCCCTTCCACACAGCCCTATAGCCCAGATTGTCAAGGTAGGAAATCCCACATTATCTGAGTGTGGAGTCAGGTAACCCAGCTCAAAGCAGATATTGTGGGATTTTCTGCCTTGATATTCTGGGATATAGGACTGTGGGGAAGGGCCCTATGTCAACACTGCCATATACCCCACTTCAAAGCAGATAATGTGGGATTTTAGTCAGTTGTGTGGAAGGGACCTGGGATGTGGTGGTGGTTTGCGGCCTGTATCCAGCAGCATTTATCCCTGACCTTTCGCCAGCATTTTCATAGGATCTCTTCCCTATTTTTGTTAGTTGGTGGTGCGACTGAAATTTGGATGAAATTTGTTCAAGTAGATGGGACCTTAGGGCCCTTCCACACAGTCATATAAACCCAGAATATCATGGCAGGAAATCCCGCAATATCTGCTTTGAACTGGAAGATATGGCAGTGTGGACGCAGGGCCCTTCCACACAGCCCTATATCCCAGAAAATCAAAGCTGAAAATCTCACAATATCTGCTTTGAACCGGAAGATATGGTAGTGTGGACCCAGGGCTCTTCTACACAGCCCTATATCCCAGAAAATCAAAGCAGAAAATCCCACAATATCTGATTTGAACTGGGTCATCTGAGTCCACACTCAGATAATGTTCGATTTCCTGCCTTGATGTTCTGGGATATAGAGCTGTGTGGAAGGGCCCTGAGTCCACACTCAGATAATGAGGGATTTCCTTCCTTGATATTCTGAGATATAGGACGGTGTGGAAGGGCCCTGAGTCCACACTCAGATATTGTGGCATTTCCTGCCTTGATATTCTGAGCTGTGTGGAAGGGCCCTGAGTTCATACTCGGATATTGTGGCATTTCTTGCCTTGATATTCTGAGTTGTGTGGAAGGGCCCTGAGTCCACACTCAGATATTGTGGCATTTCCTTCCTTGATATTCTGACATATAGGGTTGTGTGGAAGGGCCCTGAGTCCGCACTCAGACAATGTGGCATTTCCTGCCTTGATATTCTGAGTTGTTTGGAAGAGCCCTGAGTCCACACGCAGATATTGTGGCATTTCCTGCCTTGACATTCTGGGCTATAGGTCTGTGTGGCAGGGCCCTGAGTCTCAGCCGGAGGAAAAGCATGAGAGAATGGGCAGCAAAGCGAGCGAGGGAGGGGGGAGGAAGCCTGGGGTTGGAGGCCCCCTCTGTCCCCAATCTGGGGGTCCCCTACTCCCCCTGAACCTCCCCGACTAATGCCTGCCTCTCTCCCCCCTCCCCGCCCCGTCCCGTGTGCGTGGGTGCTTGTGTTTCCGTTCTCTCTCCCCAGCAGGGCACGGGGGTGTCAACCAGCTCGGGGGGGTCTTCGTGAACGGCAGGCCCCTTCCCGACGTGGTGAGGCAGCGCATCGTGGAGCTGGCGCACCAGGGGGTCCGGCCCTGCGACATCTCCCGCCAGCTGCGGGTCAGCCACGGCTGCGTGAGCAAGATCCTGGGCAGGTGAGCCTCGGGCGGGGCGGGTGGGGGCATGAGACTCGGGATTGCGGGGCTGTGGGGGGGGGGGCGTGGGGTCAGGCAGGCTCCGAGCCCGAGAGACAGAGAGAGAGAGAGGCCGAGGGAGCCACCCAGCCAACCCGCCTCCTTTTCCTTTCTTTTGTCTGGCGCTATCTGAAAACAGGGACCTGCTGTGGGTTCGGAAAGAGGGGGAGAGCCCACACCAGCAAAGAAACAAACCGATTGCAACCCCATTTGCTGTGAGACCCGCCGGCAAGTCTCCCCTCCCCGCCTCCCAGCTCAGCCAGGCCGGGCCCTACTTTCTCTCCAGCCCCAGGTCAGCGGGAAGCGGCAGGCCGGGGCCTTTTTTGCTTGTGTGCCCATTGAAGGAGGTCGGGCCCTCGGCAGAGCTTGGCTCCGGTGGGGAGTGGGAGACGAGGCAGCCCCGCCCCCCGATGCATGCCGTGGGAGGGGGAGCGAAAGGGAGGGGGGCGTCCCTCTCAAATCCGTGGATTGCAACGCCCGCAATCCGTGGCAATCCCTCCCCGTCCCTTCCCCGGACGGAACTCCATTGCCCGGGGAAGGAGACACTCGAGAGCGAGGAAAAAGATGTGGGCCTAGCTTGGGAGGGCATTTGCATGACATCCAGAGGGTGACAAGAAATGTGTCAGCTGTAGATTGCATGATATTGAAGAGCATTGAGCTGTTGTTACCATCCCCTCCTTAGTTTTCCTTACCCGAGATGTTCCAAAAGTACTACCAATCCCATTCTCCACGCGCACCCACTTGGGGAATCTTAGGGGTGGGCTCCACGCGGGCGGAGGGGCTTCCGTAGCTTTCCCCGCGCGCGTGAACTTCTCGAGCCCCTCTCTGAGCCTCTCTCTCTTTGCCGCCTTCTCCTTCTCCTTCTTCCCCTCGTGGGCCAGGTACTACGAGACGGGGAGCATCAAGCCCGGCGTGATCGGCGGCTCCAAGCCCAAAGTGGCCACCCCCAAAGTGGTGGACAAGATCGCCGAGTACAAGAGGCAGAACCCCACCATGTTCGCCTGGGAGATCCGCGACCGGCTACTGGCCGAAGGCATCTGCGACAACGACACCGTCCCCAGCGTGTCCTCCATCAACAGGTAAGGCCACAGACTCCTTTCCTGTCCTCCCACAAAGTCCCCCAAGAAAGAGGCCTCTCCAAAGGTCGGGAAACACACACACAAGGCGCCTCTCCTCAACCGACTTGGTCATAATCCCCAAAGCCATCGCCCCGACGCCTCCTCTCCCACCCAAAACAAACAAAACAAACGTCCGGCTCCCATTCGCCTCCGGACATGGCCAGACTGATTGTAGGGAGAGGACAACTTCTTGGCCTCTCTTGAATTTACCACACTGAGAAAGATGTTTCACTTTTGATTGCTCATGCTGGTTATTCACACTAGAGAAACTTAAAATGCGGTTTCTGCCTCCTGCAGAATTTTTGTATTTGTAGTTTAATAGTCTCACTAAACTACAAACTCCAGAATTCTGCAGGAGGCAGAAACCGCATTTTAAGTGGATTTTTTTCTCTAGTGTGATGAAGTTTTTTGTGTGTACGTGTGTCAGTTGCTTCTGGTGTGAGAGAATTGGCTGTCTGCAAGGACGCTGCCCAAGGGACGCCCAGATATTTTGATGTTTTGCCATCCTTGTGACAGGCTTCTCTCATGTCCCCACACGGGGAGCTGGAGCTGACAGGGGGAGTTCATCCATGCTCCCCCGGATTTGAACCTCCAATCTGTTGGCTGTCTGTAAGGACATTGCCCAGGGAAGACCGGATGTTTTGATGTCTTACCATCCTTGTGGGAGGCTTCTCTCATGTCCCCACATGAGGAGCTGGAGCTGAAAGGGTTAGCTCATCCACGCTCCCCTGGATTTGAACCTCCAATCTGTTGGCTGTCTGTAAGGACATTGCCTGGGGATGCCCGGATGTTTTGATGTTTTACCCTCCTTGTGGCAGGCTTCTCTCATGTCCCCACATGGGGAGCTGGAGCTGACAGAGGGAACTCATCTGTGCTGTCCTGGTTTTGAACCTCCAACCTTTTGGCTGTCCACAAGGATGTTGCCCAAGGGACACCCAGATGTTTTGATGTTTTACCATCCTTGTGGGAGGCTTCTCTCATGTCCCCACACGAGGAGCTGGAGCTGACAGAGGGAGCTCATCCGTACTCTCCCGGATTGAAACCTCTGTCGGCATAAGGGTTTAACCCACTGCGCCACTGGGTGTTCCCATTGCTCTTAGTAAAACCTCAAAACATCCCAGCGTCCCCTGGGCAACTCCTTGCAGCCGGCCAATTCTCTCACAGCAAAAATGACTTGCAGTTTTTCAAGTCTCTCCTGACACACACATACAGCATTGTTATTTGCCATTCAGCTTGTAAAGAGGAAGTGCTCCTAGATCTCACCATCCCACCATTCAAAGACCAAATGGTTATTTGTCTCCAGCAAATAGAGCCCACCTACTCGCCCCTTTGCTGCTTCTTCCAAGGAGATATCCTTCTTTGCACTCAAAGCAATGCTTCTTGGGGAAACAGACAACTATGAAAGGGATATTATTATTTTTCTCAGTTGACGGGTCACAAAGGAGCATGCCTTTTCCTCTCTTTGTTAGTGTGTCGGCAGTGATTTCTCTCTTTTTCATTATCAAGATTTTACTATTTTGTATGCCTTGTGTACCCTTCTTCCCTCCTTCTGTTTCTTCCCAAGTTTCTGGATCCAAGAGCCCTTCCAGATGGGCCCTATATCCCAGGATCTGATACCTGGTTTTCTGTTTTAAACTGGATTATGTGAGTCTGGACTGCCAGATAATCTGGCATAAACAGAAAAACTTGGATCAGATCCTGGGATATAGGGATTGTCTGGAAGGCAGCCCTGAAAGAACATTTGGGGCAGAACAGGACAGTCCCCCATTTGTGTGCTATACACAAAGTTTTGAAGAAAAATGCTAGCGTTTGTTTTGTTTCTTCTCAAATTTCTGGGTATTTGGAGTCCAAATACGTGTTCTGAAATAACACATCTTTGAGACAGCCCTGAAATCAGGGGCAAAATAGTAGTGCCGAAAAGTGCATCAGTGTATGTGCTGCACAGAAATATTTCAAGTAAAATACTAAGATTCCTTTTGTTTCTTCCCAAGTTTCTGGGTAAATGGAGTTCAAATATGCGTCCTGAAGTAAATCACAGTGTGATGTTAGTGTGTCTTTGAAGGCAGCCCTGAATTCAGGGGGCAAAATAGGACATTGCCAGAAAAGTGCATCAGTGTATGTGCTGTACAAAAATATTTTAAGTAAAACACTAGAATTCTTTTTGTTTCTTCCCAAGTTTTGGAGTATATGGAGTTCAAATATGTGTCCTGAAGTAAATCACAGTTTGATATTAGAGTGTCTTTGAAGGCAGCTCTGAATTCAGGGGGCAAAATAGGACAGTACCAGAAAAGTGCATCAGTGTATGTGCTATACAAAAATATTTGGGAGCTACAGTGGCACAATGGGTTAAACTCTTGCGCCAGCTGAACTGCTGACCTGAAGGTTGATGTATTGTTGAAGGCTTTCATGGCCAGAATCACTGGGTTGTTGTAGTTTTTTTTTTTTAGCTATATGGCCATGTTCTAGAAGCATTCTCTCCTGACGTTTTGCCTGCCTCTATGGCAGGCATCCTCAGAGGTTGTGAGGTCTGAGGATCGTAGATGCAGGTGAAACGTCAGGAGAGAATGCTTCTAGAAGAGGTGTTCTCAAACTAAGGCCCGGGGGCCGCATACGGCCCTCCAAGGTCATTTACCCGGCCCTCACTCAGGGTCAACCTAAGTCTGAAATGACTTGAAAACACACAACAATAACAATAATCCTATCTCACCAGCCAAAAGCAGGCCCACACTTCCCATTGAAATACTAATAAGTTTATATTTGTTAAAATTGTTCTTCATTTTAATTATTGTATTGTTTTAAGTGGTTTTTGAACTACAAATAAGATATGTGCAGTGTGCATAGGAATTCATTCATGTTTTTTTCAAATTATAATCCAGCCCTCCAACAGTTTGAGGGACGGTGACCTGGCTCTCCATTTAAAAAAGTTTGTGGACCCCTTTTCTAGAACATGGCGATATAGCCCGAAAAAACTTCAACAACCCAGAGAAGGTTGATGGTTTGAATCCATGAGATGGGGTGAGCTCCTGTCTGTCAGCTCCAGTTCCCATGTGGGGACATAAGAGAAGACTCTCACTGGATGGTAGCACATCCGGACGTCTCCTGGGCAACATCTCTGCAGACGGCTCATTCTCTCACACCAGAAGTGACTTGCAATTTCTCAAGTCACTTCTGACAGGCTTTAAAAAAATATTTCAAGTAAAATGCTTGTGTTATACACAGATTTGTAGTCTATATCCCCCATAATGCCTGGATAGACATTTCCCTTGTTTCTCTTTCTCTCAAACTTATATATCACCGTTGTAAAATGATGTGCCTGTGTTGAGACAACAGAGTCCGAATCATCCTGATAGAAGCTCTGTGAAAATCCAGTTCTGGGAGGGGAGTTTGCATACTCACAATAGGCAGGAATAAAACAGAAGCAGACATTGTGGTCTGAAAGTGAAAGATGCCCCTATTCGTTGTGCTAATGTAGAAAAATAAAGGTCCTGTGAGGTGATTCGGCAATTGTGCTTTGGGGAGATCCACAATTAGTTGTGCTAAACGGCATCTAGCTGAGATGTATAATACAAGCACATTAACATTTTCGTTGTCACCAATCATCACTACAAACATGCAGGGTGTGATTTATGCAGAATTTAAAATTTATTAATTTTTAACCTAGCTTGGCAGCTGCGTGCTTATCCAAGAACTCGTGCAAAAACAACGTTATAGGTATCTGCATGGGTATATTTGGGGATAAACCAACGAAGGTACACATGTGTTTCCTGCTCTAAATTGCAGGATAGGGCAGCTGCTGTTAAGTATTAAAGATTATGGAGGGAAAAAAGTATTATAGAATGTGGCCCCACAGAGACACTTGTATCCAGATGGACATAACTGCCTCTGCTATCTATCTCTACAGCTGCTTGGCTAAATAGTTAATCATGCAATACATACGAATTTGAGTCTTAAAAATACAGAAGCGATTTACGTCATCAAGGAACAGAACAATGCTTTGTTTTGATTCATGTGGTTGCCGTAGATGGTTTTTCAAAAAATGTATTTAAAAAAAAAATGATGTTGAAAATGACACAAAATTATCCAAAATGATGTCAAAACTGTAAGTCAAATTAGCTGGGAGAATGTACCTTGGCTTCAAAGAGATCCTCCCCACACACAGTCTCTCTGCAATCCACTACTAGGCTATTGCAGGAAATTATCCTTCTGTGGGCCATCTGTATTAAAATGGTTATTAGGTTATGAACAGACTAACATAATACTGATTAGTTAATTAGACAACTTCCCAAAAAAATGCAGCAACAACACCCAAATTCTACTGCCTCAGCTAGGTATTAAAGTAATAATGGTTTGACATTAGGGCGTCTTTGAATGCAGCTCTGGATGAACAGTCAAGGGACAGAATAGGACAGTGCATCAATTGGTTTAATTTAGGACTTGTGAAAGAACAGGATGTTCCTCCTGAATGCAGCAAAGCCTCCTTGGCTGGTGCAGAAAGGCTGCAAGGCATCACCGGGTATCCTTTCGAGCTGGGGGGCTGTCATTGTCTGTAGGGAAGAATCATACAATCTATATTGCAGTCAGGATTTGTGCACACATTTCTGTCCACGTTGATGGGTTGCATGAGGATTTTGCAAGCCATATGCATGTGTTAAAAACGGTGTCTAGTACAATATGCAGAATTCCGTTCCTTAGACAGAGCGATGCCTCTGAAATCCTATGTTTGCAGTATTAAATTCTGTGTTTGTAGTATTTGTATCCATGGGTGCAATATTTATGCAGTGTGTTGTCAAAGGCTTCCAAGGCTGTGAGTTCTCCAGGGTTCTGGAACATAGCCATACAGCCCGGAAAACTCACAGCAACTGATATATGCAGTATTCTCCTATTACTGGTTTTCTAATCAGTACTATAATATATTAACCTTAGTTGTTGTATTAAGGTCCTTGTTTTGAGAACTTTAAAATATTGCATAGGTAGATAGCAGTTTTTCAGTCTAGTAAGAATTTTCCTAGCAGTTACTGCAGCTAACACCTGACATGTGAGAAAATAATAATAATAATAATAATAATAATAATAATAATACTTTATTTATACCCTGCTACCATCTCCCTAAGGGACTCGGTGCGGCTTACATGAAGCCAAGCCCACAGTATATAATTAACCAAAGCAATAACGAAAACAATCAACACAATACAATTAATATAAATCACATAAACAATAAACAGTAAACAATAACACACAAGCATTTAAAAACCTAGGAGCCCCCGGTGGTGCAGTGGGTTAAACTCCTGTGCCAGCAGGACTGAAGACCGACAGGTTGCAGGTTCGAATCCGGGGAGAGGCGGATGAGCTCCCTCTATCAACTCCAGCTCCACATGCGGGGACATGAGAGAAGCCTCCCACAAGGATGATAAAAACATCAAATCATCCGGGCGTCCCCTGGGCAATGTCCTTGCAGACGTCCAATTCTCTCACACCAGAAGCAACTTGCAGTTTCTCAAGTCACTCCTGACACGACAAAAAAAATTAAAAACCTATGGCCGGGCCAAATGTAATAGTTTAAAATTTAAAAAATAATGCTGGGCATGAACAAGGTAGGACATAACTGGTATGGGGCTTCCAAGGAGAGATGAGCGAATGCAGTCAGTCCTAAATCAGTGGTAAAGTGCATTTAGAGGGCATATTACAGAGAGCACCGTATATTCCACAATTGTTACAAATATACAATTGAGAATCGGGTGCTTCTTATTCATTTGGCTCTTTACTCAGTCTATGCCTGGAATTAAGTAAAATGTACTAAGAAGACCATTGTTTTGTCATTTAATCTGATCAAACCAGTTCTCAGGGAAACAGTATAAATATTGTGTTGTTGAAGGCTTTCACGGTCGGAATCACTGGGTTGCTGTGAGTTTTCTGGGCTGTATGACCAGGAGAGAATGCTTCTGGAACATCGCCATACAGCCTGGAAAACTCACAGCAACCCAGTATAAATATTATATACCAAGCGAGTCGCTTCAATCTACCTGTGAGAAGATCTGAAAAAGCGAGGGTCTCCGCATACTTGCTCCTTACTTTGGTTTACTAGTTCATTCCAGGGATTGGCTCCTGGAATCTGAGGTATGTAAGAAATGATCCAGTTTAAGGCCATGACATGAGTAATGACAGAAAATAGTGAAGGGACTCTTGTGTCTAGCATTGAGAGTTACAGGAGGAGAAATGAAAGAGGCAGCCCAGGAAGTTCTGATACTTTTCCCTTTGAGGCCCTTTCCACATAGCTAATTGCCTATTTCTGCTTTGAACTGGAATATATGGCTAGTGAAATCCTGGTTATGGAATGAAGCATTCCCAGAATAATGGCTGAGACTGGTTACAGACCAAAGTGAGTGACCACATATGCAGACTGAGTTGAACATGATTTTACCTTGGCAATTTGGTATATATGTATTTTATCTATTTGTATTTTAATCTTGTATTATTGTATGATGTTTTAACTTGTATTAGTAGCATTGAATCCTTGCTGTAAGCCGGTCTCAGTCCTTCTACGAAGGTGAGAAGATCGGAATATAAAAGTTTTAAATAAATAAATAAATAAAAAGTGTAGACTCAGATAATCCAATTCAAAGCAGATATTGTAGGATTTCCTGCCTTGATATTCTGGGTTATATGACTATGTGGAAGGGCCCTGATTGTGGTTTTTAACCCACTAGCTTCTATGAACACACACCGAAGAGCACAGAAAGGAAGAAAGGTTATATTCAGAATCCAAAAACAAAACACTTCCAGTATGTGTGTGGGACAAGTGGATAATTTGTAATCTTCATACATTTGAGAAAAAAATAAAGAGAGATAGAGAGGCCACAGGGAAAGGGAGGAGAGAATGAAAACAGTTGTCTCACTCTCCTTTTCGTTTTGCCCACATTACCCAAAAAACTATTTTAGGACATCATAAGACAATTTACTAGGAGTTGCCCTCCACCCCTCCTCTCCCCAGAAAATAAAGTTTTCCAGAATCCTCTCATATTAAAGTAATAAAGTAACAGTTTGCAGATGTTAATGCTATGAAATTTATACGACATGTCTTAAAACTAGAAATATTGGGTCATTTTGCGCAGTCTGAGCAAAACTTTGGCTCTTGGAGAACAAGATGTGCTGTTTCCTTGTGGCTGTATTTGGCGTCTTAAGAGTATATTTAACTGGAATGTTAAACTATATGTTTAAGGAGGAAATGTATGAGGGTGCTCTTGGTACATTGTGTTACAAGTATTCTGTTGTACAGCTAAATTGGCCTATCTCTTACACTCACTCGCACCAGCAATGCACTCCTCCTCCTCTTCCTCCTCCTCCTTTCACCCTTCAGCAAAACACAGCTTTAGATAGGATTGCTCCTCCTATTACAATTGCTGTTTGCCTATTTATAAATGTGTTGATTATCAATGTTGAAAAATATTTAGTACTTTGTTTCCTTTTGCCCATATATGTGCCTGTGTCTTTTTTGTGCCTTTGTTATTCTATTCTGCTCTGTGCGGTGACTCATAGAGAGAGAGACCAGGGAAGCACAGAGGCATGTTCATAACACAAGTTTAGTTGTAAGAGAGACTTGGGATGCACCCTCATAAAATAAGTCTGTAACAGATAAAGTGCCTGTGAGAAGGTATTTAAAGATATTTGATGGGTTGATAGTTTAAAATATGCAGCTTCCTATAAACAAACAGTAAAAATATGTCAGTAAAGATATGTTTTGGCCACATAATGAGAAGACAGGAAAGCTTAGAAAAGACAATTATGCTGGGGAAAATGGAAGGAAAAAGGAAGAGGGGCTGACCAAGGACAAGGAGGATGGATGGCCTGACCGTAAAGGAGCTGGGGGTGGTGACGGCTGGCCGACAGGGAGCTCTGGCGTGGGCTGGTCCGTGAGGTCACAAAGAGTCGGAAGCGACTGAATGAATAAACAGCAACAAAAGATATGTCCATGGAGCAACCAGGCTATGGATGACAAATACAAGAGAAGACATATATATGTAATGTATTTTTTACATTATTCAGCAAAATCCTGTGCTATAGACTATGAAGCAGCACAACATGGGAGTAATATATTACTTTCAGCATTAGAAATGGACAAAACTTTTCTGATTATTGCGTACAAGTCTCATGAAGGCCATTTTTCTGCTTTTGGTTTAGTTTAATTGGACTTTCCTCAATTCATTGGATTGTACTGAGTCCCTTTGTTTGAAATGTTGGGCACTTCCATGCAGGCCCGTAGCCAGGATTTCGATTCGGGGGGGGGGGGGGGAGTTTTTTTCAGGGGGGGTTCGGGGGGGCTGAGTTTCGGGGGGGGGGCTGAGTCTGAGTGAAAGAGGGTCTACCCTAGCAAACCTTTTGTTTGTTACCCCAATACCCCCATGCATATGGGATATATTGAGCATGGTGATCAGATCATGATATGAATAAACATAACAGTTTAAATAATGCACCAGTAAGGCCTTTTCGCGAACCACCATGAGAATTTCGGGGGGGGGGGGGCTGAAGCCCCCCGCCTGGCTACATGCCTGCTTCCATGTGTACCTTCCCTCAGTGCATATTAGTTTGGAATTTGTCAGCTATTTCTAAAAGCTGGATGATGATGCGTGAAAGCAGAGCTTGCCCTGCCATTGGGCAGAGAAAGGTGGCAGATCCAGGCAGCTCATTTGGGCATATTGATGGTGGTCGAAGTTATTCTTGTCATATTTTTACTGCCAATAAGAAGAAGGTGCTTGTCAAATTTTCTGCCTCAAGTGGCAAGAGAGTGTGAGTACTGTGCATTCTTAATTTAACTCATTCTGTGTGTGTGCGCGCGTAGCATGCATATGTATGTGTGCATACCATTGACCGCTCTTGGGCTAGCGCTGATTTAAATAGGTTTGCCAACTTTTGTGGCTGCGTCTTTAACAGCAGTTTCATCTGCAGCATTTAGTGCCAGATAGTGTTGAACTCCATATCACAAAGCACATTACCTGCTGCGTTTTGCCTATCAAACCACTGTGGAAATCACAGGAGCAGACAAAAACATTTTTTGGATACTTTGGCAATCCTATGTGACATAGTTACTAAACCTGCGATTGCTTCTAATCAGCCTGTGCCATGAGCGACCTTTGCTGGAAATGTATGGCACCCACTTCAGTTGCTCCTCCATAGTCAAGGTTGCAGATAGCTGCTTTTTCAACATAGTGTGCTCTTCCTCTTTCTATTTCTTGTTGTATGTTTCTGAGCCAGATACAACATATACTACACTTGTATATTGGCTAAAAAAGAGCTGTGGAAAGCTGCCAGACAACTTTTAAAAACAAGTATCGTGTTAAATTTATAAATGACATAATTATAATATGTTTTCTACGAAAGAGCAAAAATGTTAAGCAAAGTTGGCAGTTTCTGAAACTGACAATTCTAATATAATGCTGCATTATAAACCATTAGCCGATAGATAAATAAACATATACTAAAACAGACTATTATTGTTAACATCATTTATTTTATGGTATTTCCCATAATGCTGCATTGTGCTTTATATTATGTCAGTATGTGAAGAAAAGAAACGAAAAAATCTGCTAATTGTGCAGTATACTATTGTGGGCTTGTAACACTTTAGGTTACAATACATATGTAGCCAGAAAGGTCTGAACACATGGCATCCTTTGGTGTTTACTGGGTGTGATAGATTGCAGGTGCATTATTTCCTAATCTTATATAAGTACAGCACTGGGAATGGCTATTGGTTTTAGATAATGTTTTTCATTACATTGCTCTACAATTGGCTAAGTGCAGTCTTATAAATCTCTACTCATATGGAAATCCTGCTAAATTCAATGGCATTTACTCCCAAGTAAGTAACTATTGCATTGCAGCCAGAATTACTCATCGTAGAGACTACTCGGATGGTATAGTTGGTATTCAACCACTCTGAGTCCCCTTGAGGAGAGAGGGCGGTCTATAAATAAAGATTATTATTATTATTATTATTATTATTATTATTATTATTATTATTATTATTCAAAACCTATACAACTATCAGCAGCAGCATAACAGTTTCACAGAGCTGTCGGACACTTTGAAAAATAATTTCCAGTTCTCCATCCATTTGTTAAATAGCGTACATTGCCCCTGATGTGTGCCCCCCGTACTGATTTTTTGTTTGTTTCCTAATATTAGCATAGGGAATAATTAATATCATAATCCAGAATGGTGTTTATCTCCATGATTCAGTAAGCGGAGCAGACCCCAGTTTGCTGTGTGAGAGGTGAGAGGTTTTGAAGCAGATGAGGGCTCAGACTGTGCATGATCTAAGGCAGTGGTTCCCAACATTTTTTTGACCAGGGACAACTTGACCAGGGACCACTTTGACTAGAAACCACTCTCTAACATTATACTAAAAGGATTACAAATTAGTTTTTGTTCAACTTTAAATTCAGTTTGGTTATTTAGAGTGCTGATTCAGAAAATTGTATTTGATAGACCACATCAGCTCTAGTTTCTGATGCAGAACATATGCCATCCAGCAGTCGCCATCTATTCGCCCACAGAAAACCATATTTAATAATCCTTGGCATTATAAGAGGGTTTCACAACACCAGTCACTCTTGTTGCAATGGTGTAGTAATGGTGAGACCGTGAACCATATTTTAGTTCTAGCAGACCATTGGTGGTCCACAGACCACAGGTTGGGAATCACTGATCAAGAGTCTGTCCTACCCAAAGAAGGCATTGATACTAAGCAAACAGAACTATCAGTACTTGTATGAACACGTATTACCAGATCCGTTGCTAAGAGGCTCTAGAGCAGTGGTTCCCAACCTTTCCTTGGCCATGCCCCACCTAATCATCTCTAAAACCCTGAATCCCCCTTCCCTCCAATATATAATTATTATTATTCTAAACGTGAACACTTATTTGTGTGGAGGAAGCCTTAAAAACCATTAACTTGTTCTAAACAACCTTCCAAAGAACATGACATCAATGAAAGAGAAAAATAAAAGAATGAATTGATCTGAGTAATCTGCATCAAATTCTTGATACCTTAAGATTCCAACCTCGCTGCATGTATTTGATGAAAATATGTGAGAATATCATGTCAATTGACCTTAATTTTATTGCGGCCGATCTTATTTATTTATTTATTTTCATACAAAATTATTGACGTACCCATGTAAGTAGTAATTGTGCTTTGTGTGCATTCACAGATTTCTCGCTACATTCTTACGCAGAACAAGAAGTCATTTTTCTATATTTTGCATAGCTTGTAATGTTCAAAGAACACTGAGAAGAGTGAGATGTTTGGAATGAAAATTGCCTCCTTTTTCTGTGCCCTTGCACTCCTTTCGTTTACTCTGTGCTCTCACTACTCTTTTCGCTCTATGAGTGGGTTTTCCCCAACTCCATTGTCATCAGCTGACCACCTGAACATTTTGATATTAATTTAAAAAATGTTTATGTCACAAAATATGTTTATAGACTGTATAGGAAGCCTCTAGAACAGTAGGCCACCAGTGGTCCACAAGAACGAAAATATGGTCTGCGGACCTCACCATTACTACACCATTGTCTCAAAACCATGCAACAATGAGAGTGACTGTTCTTGTGAAACACTCTTATAGTGCCGAGGCAACCAGGATGTCCGGAAGGGAGAAGTTGACCACCCACAAAAGATTATCAAATATGGTTTCCTGTGGGTGAGCAGATGGTGACTACTAGATGACATATGTTCTGTATCAGAAATTAGAGCTGATGTGGTCTATCCAATGCAATTTTCTGAATCAGCACTCCAAATAACCAAACCGAATCTAAAGTTGATCAAAAACCAATTCATAACCCTTTTGGTACTAATGTTGGTCCCAGTTCAAGTGGTCCCTGGTCAAGTGGTCTCCAATAAAAAAAAATGTTGGGAACCACTGCTCTAGAACCATGTGAAATGCAAATTATTCACTCATTCTCAAATTGCCCCCCCCCCTAAAAATCAGATTGCCCCCTTGTGGGGTGTGTGCCCCACGTTGGGAACCAGCGCATTGATGGAACTCTCTGCCCCAGAGTGTGGTGGAGGCTCCTTCTTTGGAAGCTTTTAAACAGAGGCTGGATGGCCATCTGTCAGGGGTGATTTGAATGCAATATTCCTGCTTCTTGGCAGGGGGTTGGACTGGATGGCCCATGAGGTCTCTTCCAACTCTTTGATTCTATGATTCTATGATTCTTACTGTCTCATGATGCTCTGTAATGGGACATTATTAGATGATAAATTTACATATGAACATTGATATGGGAGATATACAAGAGATATGTTTCTTTCCTGGATTTACATGTTTATGCTACCAACTATAAAGTATATGGTTTGGTTATACTCTGCAGGATGAGCATGTATGGATGTTGAGGTCATCAGCAGAGGTTTTTCTCTGGGTGCAGATGATGACTTACCTGGGTTATCAGGCTTCAATTCTGGAACACTTTGAAGGGCATGTGGCACATGGTTCACTGAGATTTATCTGCCATAAAGGGTTTTGTCTAGATTTTTACTACCTTTTGGTGTCTGAACACATGCTGTTGTTTCTGAGGGCTTTTATTGGCTTCAGGTTTAACTGTTAGTTTTATGTTATATTCTATCAGTATACTTAAAACTCAAAAACATTTTACCCGTGGATAATGTAATCTAATTCAAAAAACTATTTCAAGTGTGAGATGACATATCTTGGGGCGGATCAGTCAATCATCATTTCTCTTTTTCTTCACAGAGGTGATGGCAGATTGTAATGGTAAAGGTTGAGAAATTTGTGTTGTCATTGGTTGTACATTGTTACATCTGAAAGGAGCAGCATAAAATATTCCTAACTAGTTCAGAAAAAAGCACTGGTACTTTGGGAAACTGTGGTCCCTTCCAGGCAGGCCCTATATCCTAGGATCTGATCCCAGGTTTTCTGTTTATCCCAGGTTATCTGGCAGTGCGGACTCATATAATCCAGTTCAATGGCAAAAACCTGGGATCAGATCCTGGGATATAGGACCTATCTGGAAGGGCCCAGAGGATAACTATTTGAGCCGCCTTTGTCCTAGTGTCACCAAAAACAGAGAAGTTAGTGGGAAAGTGCAACATTGCATTTCAATGAAAAAGCAACCTTCTTTTAATTACAGTACGTTTAAATTAGAAGGGATCATTTAATGCACATGTTAATTCTCAGTTCCCATTTAAATGTACATTATATTATATTAATATACCAAAATCCTTGCCAGAATCAAGGTGAACAACTCTGTCCGTGATTTTACTTCTCCTCAAGCCTGTTTGAGCTTGGGAGAGAAGGAAAGGACTCTATGGATTTGGGGGGAAATCACGTGTCCCACCCAGCCACCCGCAGAATGAGAATGAGTGAGATTACAAATAAACGTATGCACAAAAGAAAGATGCAGGAAACAAGGTTTCTTGAATGACATAATAATGAAACTAATAACAATGAAACTAATAATAATAATAATAATAATAATAATAATAATAATAATACAATAATAAATAATAAAATACAATACAGAGCAGAAGAGAAAACTAGCAAAAGAAGGCTCTGCATGGGCAGTTCCTGGGAAAAATTGAGAGCCAAATTGACAAATAAAAAACATGGATGTGGCTCACTAATTGAACTTTGAAAAAGGAGATGGAGGGCCTGATTCTGGCAGCCCAAAAACAAGCTATTAGAACAAATGCCATCAGAGTCAGAACTGAAAAGTCGACGACAGATCCCAAATGCAGACTCTGCAAGGAAGCAGATGAAACAATAGATCACATCCTCAGCTGCTGCAAGAAGATCGTGCACACAGACTACAAGCAGAGGCATAACACCGTTGCTCAGGTGATTCATTGGAACTTGTGCCACAAATACCACCTGCCTGCGACAAAGAACTGGCCTGAAAAAGTTACAGAAAATGAACACATCAAACTACTCTGGGACTTCCGAATTCAGACTGACAGAGTTTTGGAGCACAATACTCCTGACCTCACAATCATGTTAAAAAACAGATTGTGGATTGTCGATCTGGCAATCCCAAGCGACAGCAGGATTGAAGAGAAACAACTGGAAAGCTGACACGATATGAGGATTTAAAGATCGAACTGCAAAGACTCTGGCACAAACCAGTAAAGGTGGTCCCAGTGGTGATCGGCACACTGGGTGCAGTGCCTAAAAACCTTGGCCTGCACTTAAACACAATCAGTGCTGACAAGATTACCACCTGCCAGCTGCAAAAGGCCACCCTACTGGGATCTGCACGCATTATTCGCCGATACATCACACAGTCCTAGACACTTGGGAAGTGTCCGACATGTGATCCAATACAACAGCCAGCAGAGTGATCTTGTTTGCTGTGGATTCATCTTGTTGTGTTTCGAATAATAATAATAATAATAATAATAATAATAATAATAATAATACACTATTTATATTCTACTTTATCTCCCTGGAGGAACTCAGAGCATTACAGTACACATATAAAGCAAACATTTAATGCCTTTTACACAACAACAACAACAACATACACATACACAGACAAAGGTAAAGGCCTTCCCCTTTCATCTCCAGCGTCTGGAGGCGATGCTCAACTCTGGCCATGGGGATGGGGAGATGTTCTTGTTCCATTTTTCCATGGCAAGGAGCATGTTTTCCATAGACATCTGCGATCATGTTTTGCTGGCGTGTTCTGCATGTCCACATGGGGAACCCTTTTACCTTCCCATCAAGGCGGTACTTATTGATCATCTAGCATTGCATGCTTTCGAACTACCAGGTTGGCAGAAGCTAGGGCTAACAGTTGTGAGCTCACTGCAACTCGCAGCTTCGAACTGGCAACCCTCCAGTCAGCAGATTTCCTGCAGCTAGCCATTTAACCTGTTGTGCTACCATGGCCCAACTTAAGAGTAGAGAGCACCATTGATAGAGAAGCTCTGCTAAATTGCAATCCTGTACTCAGTCACCAAATAATTGGTATAAACCCCGTAGCAAATGTCAACCTTTGCTCCCAACAACTTCCCCCTGCTTCACTATCAATGCAATGCTTGCAGAATTCTCAAAGGGCAGATTAATATGTAAAATAACTATTAGATGACTGTGTAGACAAACAAAACACTGCACTTGAGTAGCATCAGCAAAATAAAAGCCTAGAGGTTTGGGAAAAAAAAGATGGGTGGATTGAACCTACTTTGGAGTTTAAGGCACAGAAAAGAACTGAAAATACAAGGGAGGGTTGGCAGGGTGAGTTTAACATTGCTATTCCATGGACCAGTGGCAGCCCACAAGCGATCACCTGCCAGGCTGAGGCAAGTTTCCAGGAACAAAAGAAACCGTCATCCCCAGTGGGCACAAATACTAGGGGGCAAATTTCACATACACACCCTCACATCAGAAAACCTGAGAAATACTGCTGTAGCACTTTAAATTAATTATTATGGAGAAGTTTAATGTATTTTTGTTATATATCTCTTTGTTCAGAAGGGCGGGGAATCAATGTTTATATGCCTTTTATGTGACAGAGAGAGGAGTAAAGTGGGGTTGTCATTTGTAGTATTTAGTGGTTTTCTTTGGAAGTGTATAATTAGTGCGTTTGCATGTATTGGGTTTCTTTGTGTTTCCCCCTTTTTAAATTTTGTTGTTTGTATACCAAACATTTGTTGAGAAAGAAAGAACTACTGGTGTGGAAAAAAGTGGGCACTTTTTCATCTCTTGCCTTATCCATCTTTTCTTTCTGTGGGCTTCCTCTCGTGTCCGCTTGCCACTTCCTTTCTTACACATGCCAGTTCACGACAGGTTTCCTCTCCCTGTTCTTCTTGGTGCACTTGATTCCAATTACAGCCCATTGGTCACCATAAAGTGAAAAACTCTAGCAAGGATGACAGGAGAAGTGAACATGTAGCAAGTGAAAACATGATTCATCTTCTTGTTTCCAGGAAAATGCTGTCCCAATTGCACTCATTTTTGTTGGAGGGAAAGAGACTTCTGCATTCCGATCTATTTCTTAAACAAAGTAATTTAGTATAATTAATATAAGTGGTTTGGTCTTTTTACTGTTCTATATCTACCAGTGGAAAAATGGTAGTAACCTCAAGAACAAAAGAACAGTCACTGATGTCGAGCTTTTGCCATGCAATAAAAGTCAGGGAGAACAATAGTATGGGATTTAAATGGGCTTACTTCCAGGTAAGCTTGCCCAAGGTGCATGTTTACTAGGAGTGTGTGAAACGGCACAAAATCTGTTCTGTTTTCATTTAAAATTTTGAATGTYCCTCCTCCTCTCTGTTTTATTTTCTTTCCAAAATGGAAACTGAACTCAGGGTTCCAAATTACGAGTCCGAACCCCACACTTCCTAATTTCCCAGAATATTCCCAAAAACAGAACCCGGGGGGGGGGGGGGCACTGAAATTCAGGGGGGGAAAAACAGAACAAAAATAGAATGGGTTTGCACACCCCTAATTTTACCTGGGGCTAACAATGCAATTCTGTGCTCACTTCACTGAAGGCATGTCCCATTGAGCTCAATGGATGTTGAGTTAGGAAATGTAGGATTGTGCTATTAATCACACTAAACCGAATAGGACTGATGGATGGGGTCATTAAAAATGTGCCTTTTTGACCTTAAGTCAGGAAGTTGTTATATGAAGGTATTCTGGAACTGGGAACTGTGTGCAAAATTTACTGTGTAATAATAATAATAATAATAATAATAATAATAATAATAATAATAATACACTTTTATTTATACCCTGCCACCATCTCCCATAGGGACTCGGGGTGACTTACAAAGCGTACAGTCGTGCCATACAACATATAAAATACAATATAACAACATTAAAACCAATAACACATTTAAAACCAAGCATATAAAATTAACAAGAGCAATCAAATCAATAAAATATGGCAATGGCCATTAATTAAAAGACCCATACAATCAATTTAGCCTTTCCTGGCTAAAGATAGTAGTCCGGCTGCCATCTGAAACATTAACAAAGGCCTGCAGAAAGAGCCAAGTTTTTAGCTCTTTCCGAAAGTACTGTAGTGTTGGGGAGGGTTGCTGGGGAGGGCATTCCAGAGACGGGGGGGCACCACCAAGAAGGCCCTCTCCCTCGTCCCTACCAATCGTGCTTGAGACGGTGGCTGGACAAAGAGGAGGGCCTTCCTGGTACATCTTAGAGCCCACACCGGTTCATAGGGAGAGATGTGGTCACAAAGATAAGAAGTACCCAAACCATAAGGTAACTCAAACCCAATATGTAAGGGAATTTACTAAATATATATGTCCCAGAGTTTGAACACAATGGAATACAATATAGTTGGAGGAGAGGACTGAGGATAGAAAATGTAATCAAGAAAAAGAAGTCAACTCTGGATCCTCCCCGCCATTTGCTATGACATCGAAACTCTTTGTCATTTCCCTCACTAAGCATGAAAGACAATATTTCGGCAGTGTTTTCTACATGCAGGACCTGAACCAACCAAGAAGGTATCAAATTGCCATTAAGAATCTCAGTTGCTTTACTATGGTTTAACCAGCAGGGGGCTTGTCCTCATGTGTAGTAGACTCATCTTTTCATTACCTGGATGTAACAAGGATCAAGAAAGGAGGAAATTTTAAAAAGTTGTGCCTTCAAGTCGCCTGTAGACTTCTGACAACTCCATGAACTTCATATGATGGTATTTTTGCCAGTTCTGTCATCAGAAATGAAGCTGGTTGGTGATCTCTCATCCAGGTACTAGAGCTGAATCTGCTTAGCTTCCAGACAGGATCTGATGTTTTTAGAGTATTTAGGCCTAGTTCAAGGCAAGGCAGGATATTCCTGGAAAAAATTGATATGGCGCCACAAAAACAAAAGCCTATTTAGCAAGAAAAGTGGGGAGGTTATTAACCAATTTGTCAAACATAACTTTAAAGGCAAAGTAGTGTAGAAGTACAGGGCAGGAGTGTATCCGTTCAAGACATGCAGAGATAGTGAATAAGCATACCTTAAAAGAATTCTGCTTAAGTTATTATATTTGATTACGGCAACACATAAACAAAAGACATATTGGTTGGTGGCTAAATATATTTACTTGTTTTATAATTCCAATTAAACAATTGCTTAGTAATGCTAGATTTATATACAAAATCCACAGTCCTAATAATGATCAGTAACCAACTTGTGATGGAATTAGTGTGCTAAATTTCATCAATATGTTGTTGTTATTGTTGTTGTTGTTGTTTTTGTTATTTCCTCTCTTAAAAGAGACACAAAGTGACAAACAATGCTGAAAATAATACAATGTACAATTTAAAACCTGTAACATATAAACAATGAAATGGAATGAAACATGGAATTATCTATATAATATAATATAATATATTGTATATACATATAATATTTATAATATTATAATGTAATGTAATATACTACTACTAATAATATGATATTATAATTATATATTTATATTACATGTAATATTACTAATAATATTACAATATAATGGTATAGTACAATATAGTAATATTTAATACTATATAATATATTGTATGTATATATATCTTGTAAGCCGCTCTGAGTCCCCTTTGGGGTGAGAAGGGTGGCATATAAATGTCTCAAATAAATAAATAAATAAATAAATCATAAAGAAATCTATATAAATAAAAATGTAATGTTCGATTGTGGGATTAGCATAACCCAAAAACCACTGGATGAATTTGGACATAATACACCTATCAGGCCAACAAGTGACCATTACTCATAACAACACTGAAAAACACAGCAGAAGAGACTTAAAAAGCCATTTTTTAAAAAAAATACATTACAATGCATGCGCAAAACCAAATATAAAAAAACACAAACACACATTTATACACATATACACAAATATATATACACACACATAAAAGACGTATACACAGACTGGGCCACAGCAACGTGTGGCAGGGGATGGCTAGTTACAAATAAATAGTTAAATCATCAAAGCCATTAAAATGGTTAAAAGAATTCAAACACTACACAGCCACCCGTGGTGTGTTCTTACAAGCATTCTTCTTTAAAAGCCTGCCATCAGAAGGACAAAAGAGAGGTCCAAAGATGAGGACAGAAGGCCCTCTCTTGTGTCTCTTCCAACTGTGTTTGTGATGGGGGTGGGACTGAGAGAAAGGTCTGTCTCAGGTATGGGCAAACTTTGGCCATCCAGTTGTTTTGGACTTCAACTCCCACAATTCCTAACATCTGGCAGACTGTTAGGAATTGTGGGAGTTGAAGTCCAAACATCTGGAGGGCTGAAATTTGCCCATGCCTGGTCTATCTCTTGACCTCAGGGTTCAGACAAGTGATCTGTGAAATAGCCTAGACCTGAGGGTATGTGTGAGAGACAAGTAGAATATGCAGGTGTTGTAATGCAAAGCAGAAGGACGGATTATGCGGTATATTGCCAAAAAAATGTAAAGTGAGTGGGTCGCGATTAAGTACGTTGATGGATTAGGTTCCATCAACGTATATTGAAGAAAGGTAGATTATCCATCCAAATCAAATGTAAACATCTCCCTCATTCCATTTGTGCTGAGTTTCATCATGCATTTCTGTTAAAAATTAGACACAGGCAACTTCAACAGTAAGAGCCAGAAGGTACCCAAGAAATAAAGCTCTGAATATATAAGGATAACTATAAGAGAAGTAGTTTTCAGTGCCAGGAGAAAGTTTAGAAGATATGGTTGATCTGTGGACTGGACAGTGAATCACTGCTTTTCATTTTTGAATTTTAGTTTACACCCGTCAAATTCTTATATACTGTAGTTACTTCTGAGTAGATGTCAGGTGACTCTAATAGCAGAATTGTACTCCTCCTCAACATCGGAAACCAATTCAGATGAATGAAATAAAAGTAGTCGTTGATTGTCTAGTTCAATCTCTCTGTCCCCACTCCCCTTCTCTATCAGCTATCTATCATCTCCCTCTCCTGGAGGCATACAGTGTTTAAAACTACAAATACATTTAAGAAAAACAATGTGACGATGCTATAGGGGGAACAAATAATAACGTCTTGCAGGGTGTGCGCACATTTTTAAGAGGAGTATTCCTGTACAAGATACCAGCCAGCCATGCTAGCAGGCCATTCAATTCATTCTCTTAGTTTACTTGTTCATAGTTCTCCAGTTGGCAGTTATCATCTCATAGCTAATGAGCGCCCGTAGTCCTTCTTCGGGTATTTCTAGTTGCTTGTTTTTGGTGTGTCCCCCCCCCCCCCACCTCCACATTTTGTACATCTATAACCCTTCAGGGTTTTTCTGTTCTTGATCCAGACAGCCATGCCCTTCTCCAGTAAACTTCCTGCCACCCACTTTTTTATTTCTTCTTCATCAGTTTTCCAGTGTTCCACAGTCTGGACTGTTTTTCTGTTCTCCTTCCCTCATCCTCTCTTAGGAGGGATATTTGATTCCCTTTTGTTGTTGTTTATTCGTTCAATTGCTTCCGACTCTTTGTGACCTCCTGGACCAGCCCATGCCAGAGCTCCCTGTCGGCCATCACCACCCCAGCTCCTTCAGAGTCAAGCCAGTCACTTCAAGGATACCATCCATCCATCTTGCCCTTGGTCGGCCCCTCTTCCTTTTTCCTTCCATTTTCCCCAGCATAATTGTCTTCTCTAAGCTTTCCTGTCTTCTCATGATATGGCCAAAGTACTT
The DNA here is from genome assembly GCF_025583915.1 of Anolis sagrei ordinatus. Lineage (NCBI taxonomy): Eukaryota > Metazoa > Chordata > Lepidosauria > Squamata > Anolidae > Anolis > Anolis sagrei. Next base: position 131,103,909 of record NW_026846588.1, on the reverse strand, counting down.
CATCTTGGCCTCTAATATCCTTCCCTTCAGTGAGCAGTCGGGCTTTCTTTCCTGAAGTTCCCTAGAGATATTTTATATTTTTATAGAACTTACGGTTCTCCAAAGCCTGTTGATCCCCTTCTCTTGAAGATGTGGATGGCACTGTTGTGGCCGCTTGAGGGCCAACAATAAGACAATTGCTATTAGTGATACATTACCTGCTTTACTATAAATATTCTGTCTAAGTTGGCTGGTCATGTCTTTGGTGATACAATATGAAGGAGGCAGACCTATAGCAGCATAGGACATTCTGATATAGGGCCAAGGAGGGCTCAAAGTGCTTAAGCTGACCCACATCCTGATTTGTCTCCTTCTGGATCTTATCACACTGGGATATACTCATTTTATATCAGTATGCATCCAATATACTGTATTCAGATGGAATTCATACTGACTCCATCACACCTGCTTTTACATGGTGAACATACTGCGCTTTGACTCATCACAACATGGAAGGCTGGCTCTTCCCAATTCATTTGAATGCCTCCCTCTATCACTTAAAATGTTCTAATATTACGCAGTGATGTAGCCTGGAAATCTTGAACTACCATTCTCACGAGATTTTATCTGACAGAATGCGTACTGATTTTATTTTTATTTTTTTGTCGTGTCAGGAGCGACTTGAGAAACTGCAAGTCGCTTCTGGTGTGAGAGAATTGGCCGTCTGCAAGGACGTTGTGCAGGGGACGCCTGGATGATTTGATGTTTTTATCATCCTTGTGGGAGGCTTCTCTCATGTCCCTGCATGAGGAGCTGGAGCTGATAGAAGGAGCTCATCCGCCTCTCCCCGGATTAGAACCTGCGACCTGTCGGTCTTCAGTCCTGCCAGCACAGGGGTTTAACCCACTGCGCCACCGGGGGCTCCTGATTTTATGACCATATATAAAAACAGCGCATCAGAACCATATTAAAAATGAAAAACATGATTAGGATCCTGTGTGCAATTACTCCATTTCTGCAATGTTTTGCAGAAGGATTCCAGTGGGTTACTGACGGAATGGGACCAACGTCATGTGATAAGACCCGTTTAGAATTGTTTTCAAAGACTCAGAAAAGGTGTATATCCCAATTTGATAAGGTCATCTGTCCAGTAGTACTTATCTCTGCCTGTTCTATACAAGAATGGCGAAATTATTTATGACATTTATATGCCACCCTTCTTACCCCGAAGGGGACTCAGAGCGGCTTACAAGATATATGTACATACAATATATTATTAGCATAGTACAATGTCAGTATTAAACATTACTATATTGTACTATATCATTATATTATTATATTATTAGTAATATTACTTATAATATAAATATATAATTATAATATATTATTATTAGTAGTATATTGCATTACATTATAATATTATAAATATTATATGTATATATGATATATTATATTATATTATATTACATTATTAGCATAGCACAGGAGACAAGGTAGAACTGTCCCCTGGCCCCCTCTCTCTTCACTCTGGCCCAGAACGGCAGTTGTATTTTGTACTTGTATTTTGTACAAGCATCCACCCAAAATTTAAGATATTTTGTGAAACGACATTAACTAAGCTAAGTGATTATGGTTAAATCAGAAGAGTTTTTGGAATGGCCAAATTAAATAAATTAAATTGGGCTCCAATATTAGAGGAATTGAAAGTTTCTCTAGATTTCGACTAGGAATGTTTTACTTTTATATATGTTTTGACAGAGTTTTTTTTCTACCTACTCTGTTATAGCTAATTTGGCAAATTCATTCCGAATCTTTGTGGAGCTGTTGGTTGTTTATTAAGCATGTTAATTTGGTTACCTTTTGGTGGGGTGGTCCAAAAGCAATAGGATAAGGACACAGCTATAGCTTCCTTGAGTCATCTTTGATCTAGAATGACCACACCAGAGGCCCACACTCAAGGGACATGGGACCAGTGAGCCAGAGCTAGCTTATTTTTCACCTGCCAGAGCTGAAAAAGACATGAAGAGATGGTAAATGTAGGCTACGTTCTATGCCTGAAACTGTGGTTTACGGGAAAGGGTGGCTTTTTTATGGCACCCTTTCCCCAGGCCCTGGATCTTTGCCCTAAGTAATATAGGCTCTACACATATAGAGTCAAGCTAACCTGACACATCACTGCTCTCCTGCTGATCCTTCAATTTGGCTTGCAGTGACCCAAGTTGCAGTCCATTTCACATCTCTTACCTTCTTATTTCTTGCTTCTGTTCCTAAACTATTCACGTCAGTGTGTGTGTGTTTGTATTTTTTTGTTTTGATACATGTCCATCTGTCAAAAGCACAATAAATCTTCCATGACAAAGGAATGCATTTTGGGTGCATCTGTCACTGGCACTCTCCGGAGAGGTTTTGACTTTTTACACTACCTGTTTTAAAATCTAGGCATTTTGATTTAATAGGGAATTGAAAATAAAAGATGAACATAGGAAGCTGCCTAATATGGTGTCAACATCCTTGGTTCATCTAGCCCAGGACTGTTGACATACATTAGGAGCAGGTCCCAGGGGTTTCAGAGTTGAACCTGTGACCTCTACATACCAAGTGTGTAGTCTGCCTCTAATATGTTTCCTACCTATGTTATACAGCAAGCCCTTAGAATTTGCTAGGATTTACTTCCAGAACCCTTTGTAGATACTCAAGTCCTATTATATGCAATAGGATCCCCCATATATGGATAGTTGAATCCATGAATATAAAATCCATGGATATGGAGGACCAACTGCAAGGACATTTATCTTCTATATAAATAAAAATGTAATGTTAGTTTGTGGGATTAACATAACTAAAAAACAACTGGAGAAATTGCCGCCAAATTTGGCCACAAGACATTTACTAACCCAAGGAATCACCATCACTCAAAAAATTGTTTTTTGTCATTTGGGAGTTGTAGTTGTTGGGATTTATAGTTCATCTACAATCCAAGAGCATTCTGAACTCCACCAATGATGGAATTGAACCAAATGTGGCACACAGGACTCCCATGACCAACAGAAACACTAGAAGGGTTTAGTGGGCATTGACCTTGAGTTTGGGAGTTATAGTTCACCTACATCCAGAGAGCACTGTGGACTCAAATAATGATGGATCTGGACCAAACATGACACAAATATTCCATATGCCCAAATATGAACACAGATGGAATTTGGGGGAAATAGACCTTGACATTTGGGAGTTGTAGTTACTTGGATTTATAGTTCACCTACAATCAAAGAGCATTCTGAATCCCACCAGCGATAGAATTGGGCCAAACTTCCCACACAGAACCCCCATGACCAACAGAAAATACTTAAGACCATCCAGGCCAACTCCCTGCACCAGGGCAAGAAAACATAAACAAAGCCCTCCTGACAAAGAGCCATCCAGCCATAGATATAGATATATATGATTCACACACAGAGAGATATATAGTATCATAGATTTGAAAGGGACCCCTAAAGAAGGACAATAATATGCTGCATGTTCCAGAGTAGGCAAACCAAACAATCTGTACATCAACACTGACAAAGAAACAACAAGAAATACTGTTTATCGACAAGCATAAAGACACTGCATATATTAGAAACCAAAACTTTCTCGTTACTTTATTTTCGAGATCACCAGACTGGGCCACAGCAACGCATGGCAGGGGACAACTAGTTTGAAACAATACCATTAGAACACCTAGTATTATTTTGGAGGCTGCATCTCAGGAAGGATACAGGAAATGTAGAACCAGAGAGAGCAAGAGGTTCAGCATCTTTTCTACAGGGAAATAGAAGCTTTTGGAGGCTTGTTTTAGAAATAGAGCTAAGAAGAAGAGGCATGATAGATGTTTAAACATGATGGATATTGTGCAGATAGTGAAAACGTATGTGTGTGTCCATTTGTTGAGTGTGTTCTCTTGTACCACTGCACTGAAGGTCACCTAATTGGAAACAGGTTCAGGACTTGACATGAACAAGTGCATAATTAACTTATGCAGTTTATTGCCATAAGATCTGCTGAAATCTGCAAGCAGCTTGGATAGTTTTCATAAACAGGGATTAGAAAAACATGTGAACAGTGTCAACAATTTTATTTATTTGCTTACTTAATTTTTATCCTGCTTTTCTCCCGATAAGAGAGATTCAAAGCGGTTAGCCGTGCATTACAGCTACGTACACAGGCTTTGGATTTTTGGCTAAAGGAGTAATCACCTTTATTTATTTATTTATTTATTTATTTATTTATTTAATATTTACAGTATTTATATACCGCCTTTCTCACCCCTAGAGGGACTCAATTCAGTTTACACATAAATAATGTCAAAATTCAATGCCTTACATTGGGCACCAATACGACGCCAATACAAACAATTACAATAGTAAAACCACAATTAAACATAAATCCTAATTAAAACAATTATTTTTGATTTGGCTTTAGCATTTGGCTGGTGAGCCATTTAGAAAACTGTGGCAGATCTTGATTTGATTCAGGAAGGCAACTCATGCTCCCAAAGAAGGAGAAGAAAAAGAAAGGATGTTTTTATATATTGCTAAATACTTTAGTCGCCTTGGTGGATGACTTCCTCAGAGAGCTAGACAGGGGGAGTTTGTCCTTGCTGGTTCTCTTGGATCCCTCAGCAGGTTTTGATACCATCAACGATGGTATCCTTCTGGGTTGGCTCTCCGGAATAGGACTTGTGGGCACTGCACTGCAGTGGCTCCGTTCCTTCCTGGAGGGTCGTACACAGATGGTGGTGCTAAGGGGCACCTGCTCAGACTCCTGGTCATTAAACTGTGGGGTTCCATAAGGTTCTATTCCAGGCATCCTCAAGTTGCAGCCCTCCAACTGTTTGGGCCTTCAACTCCCAGAATTCCTGACAATTGATAAGCTTGTTAGGGCTTCTGGGAGTTGGAGGCCCAAACAGCTGGAGGGTCATAGTTTGAGGGTGCCTGTTCTATTCTTTCCCCCATGCTTTTCAACATCTACATGAAACTGGTGGCTGAAGTCATCTGGAGTTTTGGAGTTGGGTGTCAACTCTACGTAGATGACACACAATTCTACTACTCTTTTCCACCGCACTCCAAGGCAGCTCCTCGAGTCCTGGACTGGTGCTTGGCAGCTGTGATGGACTGGATGAGGGCTAACAAGCTGAGGCTCAGTCCAGAAAACAGAGGTCCTCTTCGTCAGTTGCGAGTCCGATCAGGGTATAGGGGTCCTCAAACTTTTTAAACAGAGGGCCAGGTCACAGTCCCTCAAACTGTTGGAGGGCCAGATTATAATCTGAAAAAAACATTAATAAATTCCTATGCACACTGTACATATCTTATTTGTAGTGCAAAAAACACTTAAAACAATACAATAATTAAAATGAAGAACAATTTTAAGAAAATATAAACTTATTAGTATTTCAATGGGAAGTGTGGTCCTGCTTTTGGCTGATGAGATAGGATTGTTGTTGTTGTTGTTGTTGTTGTTGTTGTTGTTGTTGTGTGCTTTTAAGTCATTTCAAACTTAGGTTAACCCTGAGCGAGGGCCGGGTAAATGACTTTGGAAGGCCGTATCCGGCCCCCGGGCTTTAGTTTGAGAACCCCTGGTATAGGGTGTCAAACCCCCCCTGAGGATACAGGTCCACAATCTGGGGGTCCTCCTGGACTCAGCACTGACACTTGAAGCGCAGGTGACAGTGGTTGCTGGGAGGGCCTACATACAATTAAAACTTTTGTGCGACCGTACCTCAAAAATCCTGACTTGGTCATGGTGGTCCACACCTTAGTTATATCTAAAATGGACTACTGTTATGCACTCTATGTGGGGCTGCCTTTGAAGATGGTCCAGAAACTGCAATTAGTGCAACGGTTGGCAGCCAGATTACTAACTGGGGCAGCTTACAGGGAGCATACTATTGAAGCAGCTCCACTGACTGCCAAAAAGTTTCCAGTCCCAATCCAAAGTGCAGGTCATTACTTAAAAAGCCCTACATAGTTCAGGTCCAATCTATCTTCAAAACTACATACCACCAATGAACCAATGCAGGCTGTAAGATGTGCCAGGGAGGCCCTCCTCACTGTCCCACCTCTGTCTTGAGAAGGATTGGTGAGGATGAGAGAGAGGGTCTTCTTGGTGGTGGCCCCTTAACTTTGGAGCTCCCTCCCCAGAGAAATTAGGCTAGCCTCCACATTCCAATGTTTTCATAAAAATCTGGAAACTTGGCTCTTCAAACAGGCTTTTGAACATGATTAATACAATCAGTTAACTATTTATTCCCACACTTTATGTGACCTGCACTGACATGGCTATATTTTAATCCGCAGTTATTCCTGTGTTTTATTGAGTATTTCTAACTAACTAGAAGGCCTTGTATAATAATATATAATGTATATATTATATATATATTATATTTAATGTATCTATTATAGGTTTTAAGTACATTAATAGTTTTATATATATATTACTGTATTTTGTATATTTTTGCACTATTATGTGCTTGTAAGCTGCACCAAGTCCTTTTTGGAAGATGGTGGTGGGATATAAATAAATTATTATTATTATTATTATTATTATTATTATTATTATTACTTTTTTGGTAACAAAGTTACATTTTAAAACAAGTAGTATGAATCAAGTTAATGTTTTTAGAGCTCTATACCATGGAGAGGATGCTTAGATAGGGTAATATCTGCCATGTAGATTTTAAATAGCATTCCAATCACGTAAAGCAGTGACTGTTTTATAATAATCCTTCATGTTGATTCTTTTGAGCTACCAGACTTCCTAGTCAGAAGTTAGTTTTTGCTGCTGGTGTTCCTGGATTTGATGTAGATCGTTACTTTAGCTTAAGGGGTGTTTTTTTTTTTTTTTTGGTGACTGTTGACTTGCAATTTCCCAAGTGGATACTGGGATATTTGCTTTCTACCATTTTATGTATACATTAATTTAGGGAAAATGAAAAGGGGGAGTTCTTGGTAGCTTTATCATATAGGCAAACTCAGATTCATCCGCAACAATGGTGCCCTTTCGTTCAATATTTTCTGCCTCTCCCCACCCCGCGTATTCTCTTTTTAGCTTTGCTTTGTTGTTGTTTTTCTAAGCAAAGCAAACAGGACATTTCTTCTTTATGCTGCAAGGCATCATCTTCGGTTCACACAATTTCTATGTTTCTTTAAAGATCGCACTATTCTCGCCGCTGGCACCATAGCTAGTTCCACGGTTGCAAATGGCAAAGTGGGAGCCAGTACATATGGAGAGCGCACCTTAAAGGGCTCATTTTGAAGGGATGCCCCTTCTTTTGACAGGCTTTCCCTCAAGTCCCATTTGGAGAAGAGGAAAGATGCGAGGCAATGCTGTAGCATTCCATAAATAAATATATAAATAAATAAATAGCATCCTAACCGTACTGAGAACTCAATAAAACAATCACTTCAAATATGAGGCGATATAAATCTTATGCCTGCACAGGTAACCCACTCAATTACTTTTATTATCGCTCAGCCCAGCTCTATTTATTACAGTGGGTGGTCTGTGTGAGGAATGTTGTGCAGAGGGTGGTCTCCCTATGCAATCCTATCCCCCCCACCCCACAAAAAAGCAACGATCTACCCAAACAGAGGTGGTGGATTCAGGGAGAAGGCAAAGGGAGTTTGACAAGCCCATCTATCTGCATGGAAACCAATCAATAACTCTGTAACAGGAGTTCTTGTTGCTGGGAAATGGACAACATGATTGTTTAATACTGGTGGACCATGGAGGGGATTCAATGCTGGAAGGCATGACAAATCTGGGGGTGCCAGCCTTGTATGCACAAGAAAAGGGGCAGCAATCCTACGTTGGAAGTAGAAGAATGAGGGGCGAGTGGGGAAACATATGCAGCCTCAGCATTGCAAATATGACATTTCATTTCTGAAGCAGGTCCAATTTTAAATTTATTTTCCCTTGTACAAAAAGTTGGGAAAATCTATCAAATGCCAGGGTTTAAAAAGATGGAATGTGCAACGACAACAATACAGGATGCAGTGTCACTGTGCCTTTTCAAAAATGTCTGCCACGGCTCAGATTGTCAGAGTGCTGTTTCCTACAAGTTTGTGCCACTCAGGGACCGTATGTATGTGCTTGGATGCATGTCACGGCACCTTTGGATTGGTCTTTTTCTGTTATGTCCTGCCTTTGAGCGGATCATTTTTTCCTTCCGAAGATAGTTTCATGACAGTAGTCGCTAAACCTTAGGGCATCTTTGTTGCTACTCAATAGTTGCACAAGATCCAGACATCTTTCCTGAAGCAGTGTTTCTTTTATATATGAACCCGATATTCCTATGGGAATCCTGCTGATTTATTTTTTTTTACTTTGGAAAATGCATTTTCCACCAGCCAGTGAATCAAGGAAAAATGTATGGAGGGAATGTGGACTATCACAGGAATCTACTATTTACAACTTTCTCTCTCACAAAACCAGTAAAGCAGTAAAGCTATGTTTTCTGTTATCATTAAAAACCCTAGTTTGTTCATGTGATCAAAACATGATGAATATTCCTGTAATTTATGGACACAGCACAGAAGCAGCCATCTCTAAAGATTTTTCGGTATGAGAGATCATAAAACATAAAATAAAATGTAAGTTGAAAGAAGGTGTGCAGAATGATACAGGTATTATATTATTAAGAAAAAGACAAAAGATTCGAATCAGTAGATTTCTGAAATATGTGTACAACCACATTTGGAAAAAATATTTTCATCCCCTTGGGTATTTTTCTTATAAGGTTTCCCCTGACATTAAGTCTAGTCGAGTCCAACTCTGAAGAGTGGTGCTCATCTCCATTTCTAAGCCGACATGCTGGTATTGTCCATAGATACCTCCAAAGTCATGTGGCCAGCCTGACTGCTGGCCACATGACCTTTACCTTCCCGCCGAAGCGGTACCTATTGATCTACTCACATTTGCATGTTTTTGAACTGCTAGGTTGGCAGAAGCTGGGGCTAACAATGGGAGCTCACTCTGTGGATTCGAACTGCCAACTTTCCGATCAGCAAGTTCTGCAGTTGAGTGATTTAATCCGCTGCATCACTGCAGCTTTCTTAACATTGCTTATAAACCATGATGATAATGTCTTGGACTTGGTGATATCTTTCCTGTCCTGCAGTATACATTTAGCTGACATTTTTGGCTGGCTTTTATTTTTCCCTTTACTTGTCCCCATTTGATTGGGAAGTTGCCTCAAGTCAAATGCATTAGAAGTCTATCACTATTTTCCACTTACTTATATACATTTGATAGCATTGGTGCTACTTTTTTCCAACAGCACTCACCAGGTCTTGGATGTCACTTACGATTTAGGACCCCATCAGACACAGGGTTCCCTGTGTTTCTACACACTTAAAAAATCGAGTCCCACAGAACCCATCAAACAATGCAAGACTACTTCCGGCGGTTCCCTCTGGGACTCTATTTTTTAAATGTCTTTAAAGTGTATAGAAATACAGGTTTTGGAGTCGGGGAAGAATCGTCTTCAGAGCTCCCAATTTACACAGAACTGCTAAATATGCTTATTTTAATGTGGGATGGAAACTGTTAGATCCCCACCACCACCACCAACACCACCAATATTAGATTGCTGTAGTGTAGTCTTTCTGTGGGTGGTCCTAAAATGTGCCTCTATGCTCCCTTTCTCACTATTAATCCTCTTGCATGAAACTTTTACAGTAATTAAGAAATAATTTATTCTTCAGACATTGCACAATTTCAATATATTACCTGTTCAGTGTAGCTATATCCTCCCCCCCCCACCCCCACCCCCCACCACCCCGTTTTAGACCAAGATTTCAGATTTCTGCAATTCCAAGGTTTACTCTTTAAAAGTGGGGGGTTTTATTTTACAATTTTATCAGATGGGGTTTTATATGTGTTTGTTGTTTTTAGACTTATGTTGTTGCTTTATAGGCTTACAGTATTTCCTCACTTATCACGGGTATTACGTTCCAGGACCACCTGTGATAAATGAAAATCCGTGAAGTAGGGACGCTCTCTCTTTATATATAGTATATATATATTTACAATCTCAAGTTTGGCACCTCTTCCGCCTTTCTTTCCCTGAACCCTGCCCCCCCTCCCTCCTGACCCCTGCACACTCTCTCCTTCACTCACAGCCTTCCTCTTCCAGGCCAGACTCCCCCAGAGGTGGGGCAGGGCGCAGCGGCAGTGGCAGCGGCAGCAGAGGGGTTGCAATACAGGACCATGGCTGCCTTGCCCTGTTCATTGCTCACGCCCAGTACCGCTATGGCAGTAGCAGCCGCAGGGAAGCCAGATGCGGAAGCCCAGCAGGAGCCCAGCAGGAAGGCCTCCTCTTGCTCCTGCTCCTGCTCCTACTCCTCCTCTTCTCTGGGGCACCGTAGGGAAATGTGGGACGAGCAAGGCCTCGTCAAGGAAGGAGGAGGAGGAGGCAGCAACTATGCTGGAGAAACAATGGGTATACAGTGTTCTCTTGCTACTTGTATATTTTCATTCTTTTTTTTGGGGGGGGGGGGGACCGCGAAGCAGTGAGTCTGCAGAAAGTGAACCACAAAGTAGTGAGGGAATGCTGTATGTATTGTTTGTTTTATGTGTGGCACTTTGAAGTGCTTTTGTGAGCCACCCCAAGTTTCTTTGGAGAGATGGTGGCAGGGTAAAAAAAAAAATTATAGTTATTGTTATTATTATTATTATTATTATTAGTAGTAGTAGTAGTAGTAGTAGTAGTAATACTTTTATTTCTTGCCTACCTCTCCTTGTAAGTCGAGGGTGGGTTACAACATAGCTAAAACAATAATCATCATAAACATTATATAAAATACACTAATTAAAATGTATTTCTGCAAAATACATATATTAAAATACACAGAACAAACATTAAAATATAGTGAACACTAGACGCGAGTTTGAAATACATGATTAAAAGTGACTGGATAGGCCTTCAGATGTCTTCATCTCATTAGCAGGTCACTCCACAGTCTTGGGATTTTGCAGGTTTGTTGTTGTTGTTTGTTTGTTTGTTTGTTTTGCCAGAATGAGGGCTTTGTAGCATGTTGATATTTTTGTGGGGGCTTGCAGGAAACTGGAGGACCCCAAAGGGCACACAGGACCACAAAAGACCACATAGTCTCTAGTCTGCACAATTACCACTCTTTCATTACTATAGTACAGTATATTCTCCTTGGAGGTCTCCCTCATCTCATTCTTTATTTTAAGACAACTCAAACCATTTTAGTTAGGGGAACTAAGTGGTCTTAAAGCAAAGAATGAGATGAACGCAATACAAAATTATTTTATGGGCATGATATTCCACAGTGATTATATGGAATAGCCCAAGGTTTCTAGCTTGGTTGCCACTGTGCCCTCTTTAATGTACATCACCCCAGAACACAGTTCCATGCCTTTGCTAGCCAGAGCTGATCATATCTCACTGGTGCTTTGCATTTCACCACGTTTGCTTTACGCACAATATATTTATGTGCTACTTTGAAAACAAGCACTCCAGTTTTATCATCTTGGCTTTGAGCATGACTAGGAGTGTTTTTCGTGTGCAATTATCTCTAGCGTCATCATTTCCTTTCTGTATCCATTCGGCCTCGGTGCTTATGCACTATTTCTATTGTGTCTTCATTGGGACGCTCAAAAACAATTTCACCTTCATTCATATCAATTGCTGAACTGGACACTCCCAAACTTCCTCTGAATTTAGACTTTGTGGCATATATTTGTTATGTTTTTTTTATTCTGGCATAAATTTTATACATAAAATTTCACACACTATCACAAGTGCAATAGTACAGATATATCTGTGTTGGTCTGTAGCAGTAAAACAATAAATAAGTAAGACAGTATAGAACTTTAAAGTATTGTTGTGGCAGATACTTTTGTGGGCTCGAACTCACTGGATCAGACAGCTGAAGTGCATCTGATGGTGGATCTAGTCCCAGAACAGCCAAACCTACATTGGAGTCCGCGGTGGTGCAATGTGTTAAAGTCCTGTTCTGGTAGGACTGCTGACCAACAGGTCAGTGGTTTGAATCTGGGGAAAGGGAGTTGGGCTCCCTATGTCATCTCCAGCTCCCCATGCAAGAACATGAGAGAAGCCTCCCACAGAATGGTAAAACATCCAGGCATCTCCTGGGCAACATCCTTGCAGGTGGCCAATTCTCTCACACCAGAAGCGACTTGCAGTCGCTTCTCGTGGATTTTCTGAGTTTGGCATCTTTTCTAATACCAATGAAAATTCTACTGCATTTTTTCACATATTTCTTATAGTATATCCCACAAACAGAGGACATAACTTCATGTTATGTTAATATTTGGATCACACACACACATGCGCGTACACACACACACGGTTTTGGGGTGCATTACCCTGATTTCTTGGGGAAGTTTTTGACTCCACTGTTTTTGGTTGATGCCCATCTTCCTCAGATGTGGGCTAGTGAATTTAGGGTCATCTTGACAACTGTTCAACTGACAATGTTATAGAAAGTCTGCATTATAAGTCTTGCTCTTTTCCAATGAAGACTGCCCGGAAGCTGCAATTAGTCCAATGTTCGGCAGCCAGGTTACTAACGGGAGCGGGGTACAGGGAGCGCACAACTCCTTTGTTGCGCCAACTCCACTGGCTGCCAATTAGCTTCCGAGCACAATTCAAAGTGCTGGTTTTAACCTACAAAACCCTATATGGTTCTGGCCCGGTTTACCTGTCCAAATGTATTCTCCCCTATGAACCACCAAGACAATTTAGATCTTCTGGTGGGGCCCTGCTCTCGGTCCTGCCACTTTTGCAATCATGTTTGGTGGGAACGAGAGACAGGGCCTTTTCTGTGGTGGTCCTTCGGCTATGGAACTCTCTTCCGATTGAGATCAGATCTGCCCCCTCCCTCCTGTCTTTCAGGAGGTTGGGGAAATCCTGGCTATGGAAGGAAGCATTCCCAGAGTAATGGTTGAAACCAGCTACAAAACAAAGTTATCAACCACACATACAGACCAAGTTGGACATGATTTTATCTTGGCGATTTGGCTTATTTGTAATTTTAATCGATATGTATTTTAACTCATTATTATATGATTTTTTAGATTGTACTATTAGCATTGAATCCTTGCTGTAAGCCGGCCTGAGTCCCTCTACGGAGGTTGAGAAGATCGGGATATAAAAGTTTTAAATAAATAAATAATAAATAAAGGTATAACTCTGTAGGATAACAGAGCCTTATTCTGCTGTATGAAAATTAAGGCATCCCGAAACTTTTTTAGTTTAAGCTAAACAATTTTGAAGCCATGGGAAAAATAGTTTTGTTCTATTTTCTTTAGGGAGAAAAACACTTTTAAAAAAAACCCTGAAGAATATATTCATACCTTTATAGTCTGAAAGTTGCATGATTACATTAGGAACACCAAAATGTAGCATATCCCTAGTATAATGCAAATATACAATTTTGTTTGACATAAAATTATCATGCTTGGCATATTACAAGTACAGTTTATTTAGACAACAATTACAAATTCAATTTCCTTTTCATAATGTTTAATTTTATTGCTAATGGAGCTACAAGATCCAGATCTCTAAGGAACCCCTTGGATTTGCTGTTTTCTTAGGAGAAGGCAAAAAACCAAACATAATGTCTTATCTAGTTGTCTGTAGTGTCAAGAAAACAGAAGGTATTCACCCACATAAAATTAGCTGAGAAAAGGAAACCAAGGTGAGGAATTTCAGTGACCAAATACTGTAGACTACCTCTTATAAAAGTCATTTTGGAAGGAAAGGCTTGGGTGGGGGGGGGGGGGGGGGGGAGGAATACCCTGGCATCTACATTTCTAGTTTTGACATATACTACTATTGTACTTCAGAACACTATCTGTCAAATTCAATCTGATAAACATTATATTTCAGACATCAGTTACAAAGTCAACAATAGGATTCAAGATTCCCTAAAAGTGAGCTCATCCTTGCTGTTGATGTTTTATTGTGATTTACACATTGTCAGTTCACAATTTGTAGTGTAGTGCCTTATGCAAACAGATTATACATGGTGGGGTTCCCCATAATCTTGTGTAGAATGGTTGTAAGAACACATATGGCTGCCTTTTTGTTTTGCATTTAATTTTTTTAAATGTAACTCTGATCAGGAGCCTAAATATAATGTCATGTCCTATATGAAATACTCCCAAATACCCAAGATACCAGCTATTGAAATCAATTACCACTGATTGACAAATAAAGACAACAATTATTATACTTGATTATTCAGATAAAATCTTATGCAGAGAAGAAATCTTGGAGTTGAACGAGACTGTAAGAAGCATATAGACCAAACCCCTTCTGGGTAGGAATATATCATCAAAGCACTCCCAAAAGATGGACACCCAGCCTCTTTAAAAACTTCCAAAGAGAGATGCTCCACCACACTCTGAGGCAATATATTCCACTGTCAAACAGCTCCTCTTACCCTCAGAAGGTTCTTCCTAATATTGAGGTGGAATGTATTTTCCTGCAATTTGAATCCACTGTTCCTTGTCAAAGGGCTTCATCAGACGGAGTGAGGGGAAAGGGGGAAAGCAGATGGAACCATCTTAATCAATTCCTTCCCGCCTTCCCCGGTCTTGAGGCATGGCCAGCCTTCCCATGTACTTACCTATCTTTCCCCCGTCTTTTCCCGCTTCCCCTCATTCTTCATTCAAGAGTTGAGTAACACCTGACTCATGAAGATAGGCCTTGGACTCCATTTCAGTGCACTTAGGAAACGGAGGCCCACAAATTCTCACTGGAAGTGCCCTCACATCATGTGATGTCCTCCATGGGACTGCTGTAGGAGTCTGCCTCCTAAGCGCATGAGTATTTCATCTGTTAGGAGTTCTGGGTGGTGTCTTTCTGCAGGACAGAAGGGGGTGGACTGGATAGCCCTTGGGGTCACTTCCACTTTAGGATTCTAGAAGTATTCTGTTAAGGTCTATTGAGGGAACCTATTCTCCACAGGTCCTTAGTCTATGGAGCAGCAAAAAGCACACCTGCTCCCTCCTCAATGTGACATCCTTTCAAATATTTAAACATGGTTATCATGTTCCCTCTCAACTTTCTCTTCTTCAGGCTAAACATCCCAGATCCCTAAGATGCTCCTCATACAACTTAGCTTGTTCCTTCTTCAGTCTCACTTTTTAATATTTTTCATTTTTTATTTTGATCACATATTTTATTTCATATTTAGTTTTAGTTGGACAGTCTTAGTTGGCTCTAATCCTCTAGGACAGTGGACATAGAGGTTTGGATTAAAGAGACCTTGAGAGGCATGCAGTATGGCAAGGATAGGACATAATGCACAGATTTAATTCTTTAATAGTCAAGTTATGTCTACTGCCTTGTGGATGGGCCACTGCTTGTTAGTATTGCAAATTTATTTAAATGTGTGTACCTTTTAGAATATGAATTATCTAATTATAAATAAAGATTGCAGCAAGAGAGAGAAAAATCAAGTTGATGTAAAGCAAATATTTTCTCCAATTGCACTTTGGAATCATAGAGTTGGAAGAGACCTCGTGGGCCATCCAATCCAACCCCCTGCCACAAAGCAGGAAAATCGCATTCAAAGTACTCCCGACAGATGGCCATCTAGCCTCTGCTTAAAAGTGTCCAAAGAAGGAGCCTTCACCACACTTCGGGTTAGAGGGTTCCACCGCTGAACAACTTTCACAGTCAGGAAGTTCTTCCTCATGTTCAGGTGGAATCTCCTTTCCTGTAGTTTGAAGCCATTGTTCTGCATCCTAGTCTCCAGGGCAGCAGAAAATAAGCTTTGGTTCACAGATTGTGACTCTGGCTATACTGGACCATCAAAGCCCCCCTAATGCGATGAAGAGCAACCATTATGTGAGCAAAAAGTAGAGTCTGGACCCGGCTTTGCCAAATGGGCAGATTGTGTGCCCTAAAAAGCCACCCAAGAGAGTGTGCAGCCTCTGTCACAAGTTTTCAAAATATTTAAAGTAAATTCATTTCATGACCTATGGCTGCTTAGGAAGGCAACGGCAGCATTTTGTGTGATAAATGTTAACTGTGCATTAATCGCATTAAAGAGGACTCTATAAACTTTTCATTTCTAATTAAATTCCAACCACCAATTCTGCTGAAGAAGGCACACTCTGAGCTTTTGTTTATGTGGAAAATTAAAATGCAAATACAACAAAATTTATTTCCACTACCAGAAAGATATGCTGGGATCCTCTATTTAACAGTTTCCAATTATTTAAAAGCCAGTCCCTTTTCCTTTTTTCTTCTATTAGGTTTTCTTTAAATGTGTTTACACCTAAGTGGAAGGTCAACAGCAAGAGAGGCATGGAAAGAGCACTCTGTGGCCTTCATGGTAAAATTGTGACTGTGTCAAATATAAAACAGATTATTAGGAGTGAATATGTACTAGGAAAAAGGAAGAGGAGTAGAATAGAGATGGCCTGCGTAGTTGCTGCTAAACTCTGTTGCTACCAAAACCACACTTTCAGAACATTGTACAGATCTTCAAGAAGGGGCTTATTATATATACTTAAGTATAAGCCTAGTTTTCAGCCCCCTTTTTAGCACCTCTCAGCTTATATTCAAGTCAAGATTATTTCTTCTTTTACTCTGTTATTAGTATTATTTTATTACATTTATGATTTTACTCTATTTATGATTGTTACATTATTATTATTATTACATTTATTATTTCACTCTGTTATTACTGTTATTATTACACTTCCATTATTTTACTCTATTATTTTTATTACATTTATTGTTTTACTTATTATTATTATTATTATCATTATTATTGGAAGGATGCGCAAACACATTTACATTGAAGAAGGTTAGAATAATGATTTAATTCAGAGTTCGGCAGTTTTATCTTAAATTACAGTTTTATGTCAATATTCAAAAACATTCAACCTACTGATGTCTCAATTAATGTAATTTTATTGGTATCTATTTTTATTTTGAAATTTACCCGTAGCTGCTGCATTTCCCACCCTTGGCTTATACTTGAGTCAAAATGTTTTCCCAGTTTCTGTGGTTAAATTAGGTGTCTTGGTTTGTATTTGGGTCAGCTTATACTCGAATATATATGGTATTTTCTGAACTTACAGCTCAATTCTAGCAACAGGCTTCTGGAAGAGCTTGTGACTGTGGACTGTTTGGATGATTCTTCACAAATGTTTCTAATGTTGCTTTCATTTGAAACTGGGAGAGTTTGATATCAGGCTGACATGACATTGACTGTCATGTTTGTTTAGCATATACCTACCATGTTCCCATAAATTCAGGCAGTTCAGGTAAAGTTTTACTTAAAATATCAAGATGGCTGTTTGGATGAGCATGCCAAACTCTTCCATTGTCCCCCACTTTACTTCTGTATGGTCAACAAACGTAGTCACTTTCTCTCCTCAACTTAAGTCAGATCAAGAGAAATGTTATTGAGACAACTATGAAATGAAAGGGAAGGAAAGACACTTTGTTCTTGTTCATGTTAGATTCTCTTCAGCCTATTGCTTTCTTTCAGAATAGGATAGATGTGAGCAAATCACTCCTGCTTTAACAGAGGATTGGAGTAGAGTAGCCTTGGGATCTCTTCCAACTCTATGAATCTGTGTTAGGATTTTGTTGCTAAGCTTTGGTAGATGTCCAAATACAGCAAGTGTAGTCCCTGTGAAGGATCACCTTTCCACATGCATGTACTTGTTGCAAAATGATCATATCTAGCAATCTAGATATGCACACATAACACCATGCATGAATTTATGCACAGTCCTGAATTTCATAATGATAAGCAATTAATCATTAATTCATCTTAGGTCATTCTTATCTGGCTTCAATGTATGGTCTTTCCAAAAACATCTGTGCAACATTTGGTTGCTTGCACAGTATTACGTGCATGAGAGGAACTACACATCATAGAGGCTGTGAATTTAGTAGTTGTTGTTGTCCCTCACATTTCCTACAGAATTAGGAAGCAAAGGCATCTCACAACTTAAAGGGCAGGTTTGTACAGGGAGATATTATTTGGCCAAAACAATACAATTATGGACCTGAGCCATATGGGGCTTTATAGGTCTTAACTAGCACTTTGAATTGTGCCTGGAAACAAACTGACAGCAGCAGTGTTGTTGCAATATCACTGCTGTAATGTTGCAGTAAGTTTATTTTCAATGAGCGGAAGGTCAGGAGTATCTCCCCTCCCACCAATTTATTTTCACAACAACCCTATGATATTGATCAGGCTGTGAGACAGTGACTACACAAAGCTGGACGATTAGTTGGCCCTGAACCTGGATCTTCTTCTGTGAACACATTTTCATGTTTTTGTTTGTTTTTTTGTCATGTCAGGAGCGACTTGAGAAACTGCAAGTCGCTTCTGGTGTGAGATAATTGGCTGTCTGCAAGGAGGTTGCCCAGGGGACGCCCAGATGATTTGATGTTTTTATCATCCCTGTGAGAGGCTTCTCTCATGTCCCTGCATGAGGAGCTGGAGCTGATAGAGGGAGCTCATCCGCCTTTCCCCAGATTTGAACCTGTGACCTGTCGGTCTTCAGTCCTGCTGGCACAGGGGTTTAACCCACTGCACCACCGGGAGCTCCATTTTCATGTATGAAAAATATCTATCAAGATATATACATTATATATTTATTATATGTGTTTTGCTATTAAGAGCAAATCATTTACTGTAACATATCTGGTACAAATTTGTAAGTGTGTGGAATCGGGGGGGGGGGGGTTCATATAATGATTGCTTTCTCTTTATGAAAATTAGTCACTTTTAAGTATGGCTTTCCATACAATCAGGGGAGATACTGTGAGCTACAAGGACAGAATGTTGCACTTCCTTGAACACAGTGGACATCCTGAAATAAAATTATCGTACCTATAGATACATGAAAAAGCAAATGAACTCTCTGCGCTGATAAGAGCCTACCATAAAATCCTTGCATCATTATTCAATATACCAGAGCCCTGGGACTAAGTCAATGTACAAAACACAGAATTACAAAATAATAGTGATAGGATCAATGTAACTGGCACACATGTGCAGCAACCCCATACAGTAATGCTAGGAAGTGCAAAACTATCAAAATACGTTTCACAGCACAAAGTAATAGTACAGATTTGTTGAGGAATCCCAGAACAATAACTCACAAAACATGAGATAGGCAACCTTTATTTGATTGGAAAGAAATCTAAGTCAGGATGAAATATCAAGAGGACTGATGTCTGTGAGAATTTGAATTGGGCAGTTCCTTAACATCTGTATTCAGGCAAAAGCTGCTGTCACTTCACTACATAGCAAAGTGACTGATGCAGTTGGCACCAAAGTATTTAATAGACTCATAGAGTTGGAAGGGACAACAAGGGCCATCCAGTCCAACCCCTACCATACTGGAACACACAATCAAAGTACTCTTGACAGATAGCTAACTAGCCTTTGTTTATAAACCTGCAGAGAAAGAGACCACCAAATTCTGAGGCATCTCACTGATTATTTCTTATGTTTAGGTGGAATATCTTTTCCTGTAGCTTGAATCCATTGCTGCATGTTCTAGTCTGTCGAGCAGCCAAAAAAATTGCCCCCTCTTTAATATGGCATCCTTTGAAATATTTTTTAAATGACTGTATTTCGCCTCAATCTTTTCTTCTCCAAGCTGAACATACACAGTTCTCTTAGCTGCTCCTCATAGGGTTTAGTGTCTTCTCTGGACACGCTCCAGCTTGTTACTATCCCTCTTGAATTGTGGTGCTCTGAACTGGGCACAGTATTCCAGGTGAGGACTGACCAAGTGTCATTCATCCCATATCTCTGCATTTCATTTTTATTATCTAAGTGTAGTAACTTTTCAAGATGCTCTAGTACCTTTTCAAGATGCTGAATTGGGCCTGGGACAGAACCCTGTCTCTCCCCATGGTCACTTCTCTCTTAGGATGAAGAGGAGCCATTGGTAAGGATCCTTTTGGTTCAGCCAGTTAACCAAGTCCCAGTCTACATAACAGTAGCATTATCTAGCCCATACTTTGCTAGTTTTTTGCCAGAATATCATGGACCACCTTGTCAAAGTCCTTTCTGCACGCAAGATATGCTACCTTTACAATGTCCCCTTCCTCTACTAAGCTTGTAACTCTATCAAAAAGAGAGATGAGGTTAGTCTTGCATGACTTGTTTTTGAGAAACCTGTGTTGACTATTAGTGAGTATGTCATTCTTTTCTAAGTGTTTACAGATTGTTTGTTTAATGATCTGCACTAGGATCTTTCCTAGTACTGATGTACAACTGACTGGATGATAATTGTTTGCCCCTCCCCCCCCCTTTTTTTAAAGATGGCAACGTTTTCTCCTCTCCAGTCTGCTGGACCTTCTTCTGTTCTCCAGGAATTCTGAAAGATGTTTCACTTAAGTTTTGAAATTACTTCTGCCAGTTCTATTAAAACCTTTGAATGTAATTCATCTGGCCTTGGAGACTTGTATTCCTTTAGAGTAATCAAATATCCCTGCACTGCCTCTTTACCTATTCTGTGCTACATTTCCCCTACTGCACCCTATGCACCATTTTCCCCAAGTTGAGCACTGTTAACCTTTTGGCAGAAGACTGAAGCAAATAAGGTGTTGAGTAGTTCTGCCTTTTCTCTCTCCTGTCAGCATTTTGCATTCACCTGGACACAGTGGCCCTACTACATCCTTTTGCTACAGACACAACAAAAAGCTCATTTAATTGTTTTTAATCTCTCTAGCAAACCTGAGCTCATTCTGTGCTTTGGTCTTTCTAACTTGCCACATATGCTGCAAATGCTGACTATTCATTTGAATTCCTTTTTGGTGATTTCTCCCACCTTTCCACTTCTTGTACACGTCCCTTTCAAATCTTAGCTCATTTGGAAGTTCTTTAGACATCCACACCTCCTATTTTCCTTCTTCATGGGAACAGCTGAAATTGTGCCTTCAGTGTATCAATTTTCAGAGACTCCCTCCTTCATGAACTGCTTCCTCTTATAGTATTCCTGACCATGGGATTATATTCAGTCTTGCCTTAATCAGCTTTCTGAAAGTCTTGCATGTGTATCTGACTATGCTTGACTTCCCATTTCCACTGTAGAACAAACTCTAGAACAGAAGTTCTCAACTTGTGGGTCCCCAGATGTTTTGACCTTCAACTCCCAGAAATCATAACAGCTGGTAAACTGGCTGGGATTTTTGGGAGTTGTAGCCCAAAATACCTGGGGACTCACAGATTGAGAACCACTGCTCTAGAAGAACATGGTCAATCCCATCTAAAGAAGCCATCACTTCCAGTCCATTAATCTAGTCATCATTGTTGGTTAAGATCAGATCTTAAATAGCCGATCTATCTTCTGGACCATGACGTTATCTGCAAGGCAAGTGAGAAATTTATTGGACCTGATATATTTGGCAGAGTTTGTCTTCCAATAAATATCAGGAAAGTTGAAATCTCCCATTTTTGAATGCCATCTATTCCAGGAAGACTTGCAGTTGACCCCCACAGCGACACCCCTGTTGTTTCTTTCCGCCTTAATTTTTACCAATATACCCTTAACCTGGATTCTAAAATTTACATCATGGATCTCATCACAGGTGTAAAATCCTGTATAAAACCCTTCTTCCTTTCCCGTGTAGTCTGTTTCTCAGAAATAGGCCATGCACCTCGATTACTACACTCAGTTCATGAGACTCAGCCCACCAGGTTTCAGTGATACCAGTTATATCCTATTTGCTTTATTGTATTAAAAGTTTTAACTGTTAATTCCACTTGTAAACCAGGACACTGGCTAGGACTGCTAATATGCATTGGTAGACTCCAGTGTGCATTGGGACACTCTTACTAGTGTCCCATTATGCATCTTCACAATTCAATAACAGGTCTTCTTAGACTCTCTGTTACATAGTGTACATAAAATTATGTACATTGTAATTGAGCCGTGATTCTCAACCTGTGAGTCTCCAGGTGTTTTGGCCTTCCAGAAATCTTAACAGCTGGTAAGCTGGCTGGGATTTCTTCGAATTGTAGGCCAAAACACCTGGGGACCCACAGGTTGAGAATCACTGTATTAGAGGATTCTGGTTTTTCTTTTTAATATATAAAGTGTGCTAATACTCTTCTTCCATCAGTCTCAAAACAACCCTATGGATTTGGCCATTATTGTTTCCATATGAGACCTTCTCAGGGCAGAAAACCTGTTCAAGGCAACTTGACTTTCTTTCTATGGTGCTTCTACTTCTTGAGCTTATTTTCTTGAATAGGCTCTGTGCAATCCCTGAAGAAATGGAGTATGATGGATAGGATATGTACATGATACACTTATGAAAGCTTTTCTCCCTTGTGTTTCTTAATTTCATCTTGCTGAAATGCCATGCCGATTAGCCTGTTTGATGGGTCTATAAGAAAACTAGATATTTATAGCAGAATTGGTGGTTGACCTGGTTACAATTCCAAACTCTTGAACCTTAAATATTACAAAATTGAGCTTTTGAAATTTCTCCACAAATAAAGTTCTTTGTAGACACTCCTTCCATGTGGTGTATGGGCAGCTGTCACTTCCTGTAGCCTGGCTTTTTATTTCCCAAATTTTCCATAATTTATTTTATTACAGGAAACACATTTTTGAATCAGAATAGGCTTTGCTGCTTCCAGGCCCGTAGCCAGGATTTTGTTTCGGGGGGGGGGGGCCTGAGTCTGAGTGAAAGAGGTCTACCCTAGCAAACCTTTTGTATCGTTACCCCAATACCCCCATGCATATAGGATATATGGAGCATGGTGATCAGATCATGATATGAATAAACATAACAGTTTAAATAATGTACCAGTAAGGCCTTCTTGCGGACCACCATGAGAATTTGGGGGGGGGGCTGAAGCCCCCCCCCCCCGGCTACATGCCTGGCTGCTTCCAAAGAACATTTGTGCATTAAACCCAGTGAGCACCACTACAATTCCCACAGTTCGACACAGACTTCCCTCTTGTAGCTCTTGGTTGCTTCCAGTAGCAATGTAAACATTGTGAACATGAAATATCCATTTTTTTTGCATACTTGAAAAAATGGCTCCATGCTGTATTTGAAAAAAAAAGCCTGATTCTGCATGATTGATCTCTATATCCCTATGTAGCTGCTTAGAAAATCCTATGCGGAATCTGCCCAATTTGTATATGCACCATCATTTTATTTGAGTTTTACTGAAATGAGTGGTTGATGGGAAGCCTCACTATTATGAGATCTTTTCCAACCTATGAAGAATAACCTGTCAGGACTGACCCCCAGTGGCATGAGACTGCAGCTGTATCACTCTTCACCAACCCGGGCTCAATACAAACAAATGGAAATAAATATCTATTTTCCTGGGTTTCAAATCTAAGATTTTCAAGCTTTTGACCTCAGTGTGAATCAAAGGGGGCGGGAAGGGGAAGAACCATGTGTGGGGATGCTTTTGGTGCGTTCAGGAATCCCCCTTCCCCTTTGAAATGCTTCTGTTTGTTGTGCCATTAAAAAACCTCCAGGTCTTCATGCTTGGTGTTCAGTGAGTATTGATTCAGTCTGCAAGCAATTTTAATATTTCTTCAGGGACTTTCCAGCAACAGCACAAGTCATTAATTCATCCTCCCAAATTGCTTATTCAATAGCATGAACATGGCTCCTGAATAAAGTCTTAGAATTTATGTGACTCGTATGAGTCAGGAGGTCAAGCAACTGTTATGGAGTGAAGTTAAAAATCCAAATAAAATATTGACACTTTTTTTGAGGAGTGGAGGGGGGAGTAGATGGAAGGAAGCAAAGGTATTTAAAACAGGGGTTTGGTGCCATGCCCCCAGGATAACAAAAGGAAAGAGATGGAAGACAAGTTGGGAGTATGAAAAATCAATGGGACATATGGCTCCTTCACTTAGTATTTCATAATTCTTCCTTCCACACACAACATACTGCACATGCATCGAAATAAAGAGATATGCCTTCCCAATAGGTATATTGTTTCAGGTATAGAACCATATGCAGAAATATAGCATCAGTGTTTTATGTTGTTTACAAGAAAAAAGTGGATCTCTGGAAAGGTATTAGAATTATTCATAAATAGCTTCCTTTGTACTTGTGGTCTTAATATGTCCACTTTTACAAGACAACATTATTGGGGGTTTTTTATGCCGCAAAGTAGTCAGGAATTTGGTGTGCTCTATTAATAAATTGTTGTTCGGACTAGCCCCATCCACATTGCGTCAGGCTAATGCGACTGAACCTGGGATAAGTCACTTAGGGTCCTTCCACACAGCCATATAACCCAGAATATCAAGGCAAAGATCCCACAATATCTGCTTTGAACTGGGTTATCTCTGAGTATACACTGCCATATATTCCAGTTCAAAGCTGATAATGTGGGATTTTATTCAGCCTTATGGAAGGGGCCTTAATTGAGTTGACCCTGGGCTAAAAAAAAAAAAAAACATGGGAAAGGTTCAAGTGCTCCAGCAAGATCTAGACCAGTGGTTCTCAACCCGGGATCCCTAGATGTTTAGGCCTACAACTCCCAGAAATCCCAGTCAGTTTACCAGCTGTTAGGATTTCTGGGAGTTGAAGGCCAAAAATATCTGAGGACCCCAGGCTGAGAACCACTGACCTAGACCTTTCCCAGTGTTGGGAAAGTAGGGACTGGCAACCTGATCCCAATAGAGGATCCAGGATTGCATCCCCACAGCCATCCTACCTTTCCCAGGCTTTTTGAATTCTGTGATATTCTTTTTGAGTAAATATTCATAAGGCTGGCTGTTAGTTTCTCAATTTTATTAAGAACTAGCTTGGGTATCCAATGTTGCCTGGGTTGTTGGAAAATGTCACTTTTTTATTTTGCAAAATGCATGAGGTTGTGGTTGAACTACAACTCACATCATGCCAGGTTAATATCCTGAAACTCCATCAAGTAGTTAAAGTTTTTCATGTTGGGCAAGTTTCTCTAGATGCATCATTGGTGGGGTTCAGTGTGATCTCTGGCTGCAGGATAAACTACATCTCTCAACATAGTGAGCCAGTCTCCGCAAATCCCTCCAGTATGTTCAGTTGCTCATGGGGGTTCTGTGTGCCAAGTTTGGTCCAGATCCATAATCGGTGGTGGTCACAGTGTCTCTGAATGTAAGTGAGCTACAGCTTCCAGAAATTAATGTCAGTTTCTCCCAAACCACTCCAGTATTTTCAGTTGGTTGTGGTGGTTCTGTGTGCCAAGTTTGGTCCAGGGCCATTGTTGGTGGGGTTCAGAATGCTCCTTGATTGCAGGTGAACTATAAATCCCAGTACCTACAATGGCTATAAATCAAAGTGAATTCCCCCCAAACCTCTCCAGTATTTTTCTTTGGTCATGGGGTTTTTGTGTGCCAAATGTGGTCCAGGTCAATTGTCAGTGGGGGTCACAATGCGCTGACTTAACACAGGGTGAACTACAATTTCCATTATGTGGAGTCAATTCCCCAAACCCCTCCAGTATGTTTAATTGATGATTAGTTCTGCTCTGTTTCTTATGCAGACAGAGGTGAAAAGAGTAGGAAAGAGTTAAGGGAGAAGCAGTGGACGGGATCATGCAAATCCCACACCAATGGAGATTTTGTCTCGTATTCCTTACTGGGATGTCTGTGGTGGAGAAAACACATAAAATCTAGGATGAAATTGTCCCAGAATGAAAGCATTCCTTGGGTGGTGGGCAGTATGATGTTTGGGGAGGACATGTAGAGCTTGGACTACATGTTCATGGCTCTCACTATAACTTGAAATGTCATTGGAGGGAGGGCTTTCTGTGGCTCCTCAGCACTGTGGGTTAAAGCTGTTTGTGGAAGTGGGAGCCTGTCTGTGGAAGTGGGCACCCCAGCCACCATATACACACATACATATTTTCACTTTTTATTATTGATTATGTATGTATTATGTAGATAGATAGATAGATAGATAGATAGATAGATAGATAGATAGATAACCCTTAGAAGGGCTCTATATGGCATTTTCCGTGATTTGGAATATATTTCAATTTATGCATTATTCATAATTATTAATAAATTATATATCTGCACTAGCCAACATATAGGAATGACAAAATTTGTGCCTGCAGCAGGGAATAGTGTGCATTGGAAAGAACATGCCACACATAATATTCTTGAGGTAGCCTAGGCCTCATCTTTTATTGCATGCAATCTAATAAAGGCAATAAAGGACAGCTTAATGCTCAAGGATCCAGTTTCTATCCGTCTGCCTGCTGAAGTCATGTATATGCTAGCTACTGCCTGCTGCCCTTGCCTGCTAACATTAACCCTTTAGATGGGCTGGACCAAATTATACCCTTGAGGCCTGTAAGTGAACTTCTGCCTATAGAGGAGCTCAACTTTGGTAGGCAGATTCTTATTAATTTTATCTATTTACTGGTACATTTTTACAAAACATTGAAAATGCAGAATAAATAGCGTTAAAATAATCCCAACCAGCTATAGCAGGCAGCCCTGTGAAAACATTTACAAACTAATAAATGAAATGTTACAAAACTGCATAAATAAAACCCCACAATATGTCAAACAAAGGGAAAAATAAGACTATAAAAAGCAAATGCAAAGAAGCCTATAACACCTCCCAGCACATCCACCCCTTCATATGTTACTTTAAAAGCAAAATCTGTGGAGATATATTACAAAATACAGGATCACACACATAATAGAAAATACAAAACATATATATCTCTGGAGCAACTCCAGTATGAGGGCAGTTTGAAATATTATGCCGGAAAAATGCAAGTAAAAGGAAGCATGATAGAGATATATAAAATCATGCATCTCTCCATTACCCCAAGGTCATCTGCTGAAACTGAATAGTGTGAGAGTCAAGACAGATAAATGTGTACAGCATAGTTAAAAGGTGGAATTCACTGTCACAAGATGTAGTAATTGTTAATTTGGAGGGTTTGGGAGGGGATTGGAAAAATTGATGGAGGATAAGCACATCAATGGCTACTAGTGAGGATGGCTATATGTGTCATCTCTCATGTCAGAGGCACTAGGCTTCTATGTTTCAGTTTCTGGAAAGGACATGATAGGAAGTGCAGTCACACTTATTCTGGCTACTGTGTAAACAGAATGTTGGACTAGATAGATAGACCATCATTTAAAATCAGCATAGTTCTTATGTTCCTATGTCAGCCCAAATTTTGAAGAAATGGAAAAAAAAATGGATGATAGAGAATTTTTTAAAAACTCAATTAAATTACTAGAATTATACTCAGGATTATGCTCAGGCTGAAACTTGCTTCTGTATTTATTTGCAGTATTCTTACTCTTGCTCATATGCATCTCGTACAGTGCGTCATCCTGTGTTTTAATCAGTTTATTAATCTGTCCACTCTTTGTTTATCTTATACTGCTAAGCTGTTTGGGTCCCTGGACTATAATAAAGCTTTGATGATGATGATGAAATTACAGGAAAGTGTAGCATATGCAGAAACAATACTTTTGGAAGAGTATTGACCTCTTCCTTGTCTAGGCAATAAAACAGGTGCTTTCCTCTTCTTTCTAGGAAAGGTCCCACATATCCTATTTCTAGGTTCTTGTGGGTTTTTTTTGGGCTATAGAGCCATGTTCTAGAGGCATTTCTCCTGACGTTTCGCCTGCATCTCAGAGGATGCTTGCCATAGATGCAGGCGAAACGTCAGGAGAAATGCCTCTAGAACATGGCTCTATAGCCCAAAAAAACCCACAAGAACCTAGTGATTCCAGCCATGAAAGCCTTCGACAATACATATCCTATTTCTGGTTTCCTTGTCAATATAGAGTCTGTATACCAAACATGTCAAATGCAAAATCCATGGACCAAATCAAGCCCACCACATCATTTTATGTGGCCCATGAAGCTTTCAATGCCAGGTCAGCAGAGCTGCATTTATATAGTTTATATATAGTCAGCAGAGTTGCAATTACGAACGGCCCTTTGAATGCAACCATAAGGTTGACATGGCCCCCCAATGAAAATAAGTTTGCCACTCCTGCTCTATACTATTTGGACTTTTCCTGCAACCCCTTTTCTTAGGCAAGGAATTCTCAAAAGTGGCTTAGTCTCCTTCCACACAGCTGTATAAAATTCACATTGGATTATATGGCAGTGTGGACTCAAATAATCCAGTCCAAAGCAGATATTGTAGATTATCTGCCTTGATATTCTGGGTTATAAGGCTATGTGGAAGGGCCCTAAGTTACTCTCTTCTTCTACAATACAGCCCATCATTAGTAAAAATATAGTTTATTTTTACAGAAACTAAAGACTTATGCATCACATACTCATGGACATAGATGACCAAAATGCAAACGTATATATAGATGGCTGGAAACAAATATTTTATGTTAAACACTGCAGCAGCCCCATGACTTACTTAAAGGTTTCATTTATTTAATAAAGAACCCTTCAAGAGATAATGGGGGGGGGGGGACTTTTAAAGTGAGCCAAGGAGAAAGACCAGGACCACAGGAAGTGACTTAGAGCCAAAAAACTGCACTTAAAGTGAACCTTTCACAGAATTTTCATGGCAACAATTGCCTTGCTCTGAAACTGTGACTTGCTCAAGGTCCCCCAGTGGGTTTCCATGTCTGAGCAGGGAGTTGAACCCTTGCCTCCAGATTTGTAGTCCAATGCTCAAACCACTATACATTCCCTTCCCTAAGTTATATGTGTTCTCAGAGCAGAAAACAAGGTGCTGGTAAGGTCAGGAAAGCTAGAAAACACAGTCCCAAGATGCTGGTATTTCTGGAAAACCACAGAAAGATTTAGTGCCCTTTCAGACTGGCACAAAACCCGTAATGGGTTCTGGATTATCCTGGTATGTCCAAATAACACCTCAGGATAATCCATATAAATTCACATTAATCCAAATGACACCCATATTAATCCAGGTTTATTCCGGATTTTAAAAACACCTGCTAAGATCCAAAACTTTCAATAAGGTCTGGATCTTTGCAGGTGTTGGGCCTATGGAGATTGACTGTCAGGATCACTTTGCATGATCTTGAGGGCCAATCTCCATTGCCCTCCTGGGTTTTCAGGCTCTAAGAGCCCAAGGGAGCAGAATAGCACTCCCAACCTCCCCTCTCAGCCCCCCCCCCCCCCAATTTCCTTTCAAATTTACAGGCTTGCAAACAGAAGCAGACCTGTTCAACAGAATATCTGTCACATCATTTTGATCAACTTGGGAGGGTATCTAGCCAGCCCTTCATCAAAATCCCGGGATTTGGGCCTGCTGTCTGGCTTAAATCCTAAGAGGAATTGGGATTTTAAATCCTGGTTCCTCTTGGTATTTTGGCCTGTCTTGAATGGCCCATAGTTCTCAATCTTGCCTCTGTAGGTTGACCTTCTCTCCTCTCTGCTGGCTGCCTCTTGACTTCGATGGAAGAACAGGGAATGGGCTGCCTTTTGCTGAGTCCAGCAGCATTTGATGTCTCACTAGCAGTAGTGTAGTACACTTTCCCCTGTCCTGCACTCTTTTTTCCGGTCACAATGAAAATGGGAGCCCAAATATTTATTTAAATACTAGCTGTCCCCTGCCACGTGTTGCTGTGGTCCAGTCTGTGTGTATATGTCTTGTGTGTGTATATATTTCTGTATATGTGTGTTTGCGTGTGTGTGTGTGGTTTTGTGCATGCATTGTAATGTTGGTTTTTTTGCTTTTTAAGTATTTTCTGCTGTGTTTTTCTGTGTTTTTATGAGTGATGGTCACTCGTTGGCCTGTTAGGGGTATCATGTCCAAATTTGGTGCTAATTCATCTAGTGATTTTTGAGTTATGTTAATCCCACAAACGAACATTACATTTTTATTTATAAAGACTAGCCGTCCCCTGCCACGTGTTGCTGTGGCCTAGTCTGTGTATATGTGGGGGTTTTTTTGTGTGTGTAGGTGTGTGCATATTTATTTGTATATATTTGTATATGCACATATGGATATGAGTACCAACCCCCAGAGTCGGACATGACTGGACTTAATGTCAGGGGAAAACCTTTACCTTTACCTATGTGTGGAGCCCCCAGTGGCGCAGTGGGTTAAAGCACTGAGCTGCTGAGCTTGTTGATCGAAAGGTCGCAGGTTCGATTCCGGGGAGCGGCGTGAGCTTCCGCTGTCAGCCCCAGCTTCTGCCAACCTAGCAGTTCGAAAACATGCAAATGCGAGTAGATCAATAGGTACTGCTCTGGTGGGAAGGTAACGGCGCTCCATGCAGTCATGCCGGCCACATGACCTTGGAGGTGTCTACGGACAACGCTGGCTCTTCGGCTTAGAAATGGAGATGAGCACCACACCCCAGAGTCAGACATGACTGGACTTAATGTCAGGGGACTACCTTTACCTTTACCTTACCTATGTGTATATATGCGTGTTTGTGTATATATGTGTGTGTGTGGTTTTGCGCATGCATTGTAATGCATTTTTTGTTTTTTGGCTTTTTAAGTCTTTTCTGCTGTGTTTTTCAGTGTTTTTATGAGTGATGGTCACTCATTGGCCAGAGAGGTGTGTTGTGTCCAAATTTGGTGTCATTTCGTCCAGTGGTTTTTTAGTTACGTTAATCCCACAAGCGAACATTACATTTTTGGGTTGTTGTAGGTTTTTCTGAGTTATATGGCCATATTCTGGAGGCATTTTCTCCTGACGTTTTGCCTGCATCTATGGTAAGCATCCTCAGAGGTAGTCACCTCACTACCTCTGAGCATGCTTGCCATAGATACAGGCGAAACATCAGGAGAAAATGCCTCCAGAATATGGCCATATAACCCGAAAAAACCTACAACAACCCAGTGATTCCAGCCATGAAAGCCTTCGACATTACGTTTTTATTTATACAGAAGCATATAAAACTGCCTTGAAACCATCAGGTCAAAGGTCTATCCTGTTCATTACATCTTCTCAACAAAAAAGCTATGGAAGCTCACAGGATGTGAAGGGAATGGTGGACCTTCTTTTCTTATTTTCAACAGCTGACAAACTGATATTCCTGCTTTCTAAATAGAAAAAAGGGGAATGGCTGTATATTCAGGCACTGAAAAGAAGTCGTAAGATTAGTTTATGTGTCGTGGCCGCCCAGCAGGAATAAAAGCCAAATGAGGTTACCTCTGTTGCTTAGCGGGGTGACCACAGCACGCGTAGGCCCTGCTGTGTTGCTGATACCAGGAAATCTTTTTAATTATGTGTCACCTAAGATTGCCAATAAGATCTCAGTCCGCATTCATTATAATGAGTACATTACTATGTAGCAGAACAAGATACAGTGTGTTGGTTTAATGCAGAACCCCTCAGGCAGATTTTGGAGGGATGGACTGATGAATAGATACATTTATACTATGTATACATACATTATATCACTCTATTGATTTTTGAAAAGTTCCAGGTCTGCCAAGCTGTAATGAGATTTTTGAACTTTGGGCTGTGATCAATGAAAGGAATATTATTGGCCTGCAGAATTGATATAACCCTTCTCCCTGGATTGTTCTGCTCCCAGGCTGCCCCTGCCCCCCACGGATAGGATTCCATCAGACACTTAGCCTCTCTCAGAGTGTCGTCAGGCTAAAAGGAATCTAATAGTGACACAGGACTTGTACATAGCTCTCCGGCACTATTGCTTTCCTGTCACAAATAATTTATAGCTTTCTATTTCCATCCCTTTGCCTGCACCCCATCATTGCTTCCTGGGGCTACTGCAGTGGAGGGGGTATGAGCATGGGGGTAGGATCAATATATCCACACAAGCAAAACTTCAGGGTACTTTGGGGGAGCAAGGAAGGAACAGTTGTGATGTGTGCCCTTTTTTTTGTCTCAAGTGTAGGATAGCTCTAGACTCTGAGCTTATTTCCTTCAGGACAGCTTTATGGGGCATCAAAACAAATGATGTAGAGCCCTGTAACTAAACCGCAAGTCCCAGTTAAAAGTCCATCTATCCTTCTGTTTCTGGTGACAACCATGCAGGTGCCTCTGGATCACTGATACCAATACAATGCTAATGGCTCTCCCTGGCTCTATCTGCACTGCGATATAATACACTTAGAAACTGCATCATATCATCAATGTAAACCATTAGCTCCCAACCTGTGGTCCATAGCCCACCAGTGGTCTGCAAGAACGAAAATATAGCCTACAGCTTCATCATTACTACACCATTGCCTCAAAACCATGCAGCAATGAGAGCAACTGGTCTTGTGAAACCCTCTTATAGTGTCAAGGCAACAGGGATGTTGGGAGGGGACAGGCTGACTACCCACGAAAGATTACTACTACCACATCAGCTCTGGATTATTAAATATGGTTTTCTGTGGGCGAGCAAATGGTGACTACTGGATGGCATGTGTTCAATATCAGAAACTAGAGCTGATGTGGTCTATCCAATGCAATTTTCTGAATCAGCACCCCAAATAACCAAAACAAATCTAAAGTTGACCAAAAACTGATTTGTAACCTTTTTGGTATTAATGTTGGAGAATGGTCCCTGGTCAAAGTGGTCCCTGTTCAAGTGGTCCCTGTTCAAGTGGTCCCTGGTCACGTGGTCCCCTGCTTGAAAAAAGGCTGAGAACCACTGTTGTAGACTTATATAATGCAGTTTCAAATTGCATTATATGGCAGTGTAAATGGGGCCCCTGTCAATTCCCCTCTGGTTCTAAGAAGCATACATCCTCAAGTATGGATGATTTATTAGCTGTACTTTACAACATTTAAGTATAACTAAATAAAATGTCCATACTTATCCAAATATTGCCCAGTCTCACATCTTATACTCTAAGTGAGCTTCATGAGATAAACTCTGTCTAGCTTGAAAAAGTACTTTTTCGTGCATGTCTTGAACTTATGTTATTACTACATTTATGACATCTGAGTCCTTTAAAAACTTTCATGTTAGTTTCTCTTTGTAAGAAGAGAAATGTAGTTCTGGATGGCTATGGCACTAAGTCCAGGTTGACTTTTCCCTCATCCAAAATGCTTGAGACCAGAAGTGTTTCGTATTCTGTATTTTTAATTCTGTTGAAATACCTGTATTGGCATATACATACACAATAAGATGTCACTGAGATGTGTCCCAGGTCTAAACTCAAATTCATTTTTATTTTATATACACCTTATACACATAGCCTGGAGGCAATGTTACATAGTTTTAAAATAATTTTGTGCATAAAACAAAGTTTGTGTGTACTGAACAGGCATTACATAAAGATGTCACTATCTTAGCCACTCATGTAACAGTGTTGGATTTCGGTGTAGTTTGGATTTCTAGATAAATAGTAAATAGTAAATTTGTTCTCTTGATGAAGAGTAGGACTTTAATGTATGGAGACACAAACCCCAACACAAGTCAGTTGCCCTTATCCTCTAAACACCTTGTATATCCAATGGTTACATATCAGACCATTCATAAAATGTGATTTTTAATCTGCAGAGTCCATCATATAGGATCAGACTAATGTACTTTGTTGTTATTGTTGTTACTGTTATGGCAGGATCATCAGAACCAAAGTGCAGCAGCCTTTCCACCCAACACCAGATGGGAGTGGGACAGGAGTGAGTGCACCTGGACATACTATCGGTAAGAAGAAATTTGAGGTAGTGCAGAATGAGAAGAAAAGTTGGGAATCTGAATGATATAAAGTCGAACACACTGAAACAGAAGGATAATGTAAGCTGAGACAAACCGGCTTGCAGATATGAACCTTAAATGCCAAATGAGATGAAGGTTTTGTCCATAGCCAATGTTTATCCTGCAATTGCATGTGTTTTGTGTTTGTATGTCTGATCATGGTTCTGATCCTTGGTACATGTCTGTGCTGGCAAATCTATTTTAGAGAAGTTAGTTGCTTTACAAAGTAATGAGGACCAGACTTTTAGCCTTGTAGAGATATTGGTACAGTATATGTAAGTTGGGCTTACAAAAATGTGTTTGGTACTGCTACATTTTACAAAAAATAATTCATTTCTGCTGAAACACTGCACAAAAACATTACAGCCAGTTGTTTTGATGTCACTTGGTGGAGTCCGCATATACACATATACAATGCACCCCTCTAGTGATACAATTGATTCACTGGAAGGAGAACACCCTGACTGCAGTGTGACTGCAGTACAGATAAGAAGCAAGTCTCAAATAGAGCTTTTGATCTGAGAATATGATTGCATAGAAACACATATAACGAAAGCTGGGTTGCTGTAAGTTTTTCGGTTTGGGTTGCTGTAAGTTTTGAGGTCTGACAACCTCTGAGGATGCCTGCCATAGATGCAGGCGAAATGTTAAGAAAAAATGCTTCTGGAACATGGCCATACAGCCCAAAAAAACTTACAGCAACCCAGTGATTCTGGCCATGAAAGCTTTCAACAATACATATATCAAAACTTTGCTCATCCCACCTTACAACAACAGTGGCTCCATTAGCATGGCTTCCTATCCTAAATAATACTTATATGGTCAAACATAGACTCATATAATGCAGTTCAGTGCCTACACTGATCATATAATGTAGTTTGAAAGTGCATTATATGGCAATAGAGATGGAGACTTAGAGAGGCCAAAAATAGACGTTCAGCTGTCATTTTCATTTAAAAAGAAGCAACAAACATACTTCTAGTAGACAGGGAAAGGGACAACCTCCAGATAGTTAAATTGGACCAGGCAGTTTTGCAAGGTCTAGGAAGTATTTCACAGATATACTATACCAACTCCCTCCCTCCCAAATAGCACTTTGACTTTTCTAGTACATTCTAATTTTTTAAAAAGGCTGTGGAGATTTTTGTTGATGTTGACAAAACAAGGTGTGAAGGTGGATCCTTTAGAGCAGAATCACAATGTTGATTACTTCCAGAAGTATTGATTTTTTATTTATCATTATTAAAAGTGAACCGGCAGTACAGTTGTAATGTATTTTTAACAACATACACAGAACAACCAGAAGGGACTTCTAGAAGTATGAATGACATCAGTGTCTTCAGCCAAAAATGGAGGAGTGATGAAGTAGCATACCTTATTGAGGAGAAGAGAATTGTTGTCCTCCTGCAAGGACACAGCAGCAGTAGATGTACTTTTTTGAACAACTTTTGATAAACATTTTTATCCTGAAGGGTTTCAAATCAACTCTGTGATGACTACATGATTCACAGGTGAATTCTAGGTCTTGTTTAATGCCGCCTTGAACCATGTTAACAAAAAGTTGCAGGTTCCTCTGGAGCAGGGGTCCTCAAACTTTTTAAACAGAGGACCAGGTCACAGTCCCTCAAACTGTTGGAGGGCCAGATTATAATTTGAAAAAAAATTGAATGAATTCCTATGCACACTGCACACATCTTATTTGTAGTCCAAACCCCACTTAAAAACAATACAATAATTAAAATGAAGAACAGTTTCAACAAATATAAATTTATTAGTATTTCAATGGGAAGTGCGGGCCTGCTTTTGGCTGATGAGATAGGATTGTTGTTGTTGTTATGTACTTTTGAGTTATTACAGACTTAGGTTGACCCTGGGTGAGGGCCAGATAAATGACCTTGGAGGGCCGCATCCGGCCCCCGGGCCTTAGTTTGAGGACCCCTGCTCTGGAGTTTCCTTGAGAATCTGGAGCAAACTGAAAGTTCAGGCCCATGTAAACAGTTGGGATAGAATCATCCACAAGGTTTTACATAGATAGCCTTCAGTCCTCCTCCTGTTCTTATAGCAAACCATGACTTTGTTATCCAACCCATAATAACTCTCACTACCTGTGCATTCCTAGGGAGGTTGGAAGTGCCTTCTGTTGGTCTCATGGACAGAGGTCATTGTTTGTAAGAGTGGTCTCCAAATATCAATGCCCTTGCACTCCATGTAAAATAATTTGGTTCTTTGAATATTTTCTCCAACAGCAGAACTGCTGCTTTCTACATAAACAGATAGACATCCTACTCTATCTTGTGATTAAGCTATAGGTTAGGTATATCTCATGAAATGGCTGGTGGCTGTCATCGCTCAAGGTCTGGGGTAATGACAGCAGGGGCGCAAGGATGATTAGAGAAGAGAGGGGGGAAAGAGGGGTGATTCCTTCTCTCCCAGCTTCTGTGTCCCATGTTACTCTGGCACCTTGGCCAATGTCACTCTAAGCAATGAACAACAGCCACCAGCCATTTTGCACCCGGAGACTGCTGCTATGATTAGGACAGGAGAGCAACAGTAAGAGCCGCCTCAAACTAGCCTCCTGCGGGAGCAAACTGTGCGAGCACATCCCTGACGTCATGAGCCTGCGCCTCTCTCTCCGCCCCTTTCTCCGCCTCTTTCTCTGTGCCAGAGTGGTTTTTCCTTTGCTAGGGCAGCATTGCCAGCGTACTCTCGTTGTTGGCTGAATTCAACAACGAGAGTACACTGGCAATGCTTCCCTAGCAAAGGAAAAACCACTCTGGCACGGAGAAAGAGGCGGAGAAAGGGGCGGGGAGAGAGGGGGAGACTCATGACGTCAGGGACGTGCTTGCACAGTTTGCTCCCGCAGGAGGCTAGTTTGCGACGGGTCTTAGAGTAGCTGTCCAAGTGTGGCACTGCTGGCTGCTCAGGACTCCTTTCTGTCTCCACAGTGGCCAGGGGTGGGATATGGGGAGTTTGGCAATAAGGACTTATTTCCTCCTCTGCAGTGTCTCAGGGCTGATCTAGTGTTTGTTGTTGTGGAATTGGCCCCGGGATGAAATGTCCCTGTAGAACTGTTCCTAGAAGAGGCATTACCCTGGTGTGTGAAAGAAGACCTCTTTTAAAGCATACCACAAAGATAGCAGCACAGAGAAATTCAGCAGCTTCAAGAGATGAAGATATTAGTTCAAGTAAGTGGTATAAATCCCAACATGTTTTATGCAATTAGCTCTTCATCAGGGAACTGTCAGAAAAAGAATTAACACACACCTCTGTAACCACTGTTGGAATCTCAGTAGGTCAGTGGCTCATTTGGGAGTGAGTCATCTAAGAAATTGTAATAGATATGGACTATTTCCTTTTCTGTCACTTCCTTGATAAAGACCTAATTGCTCTTTTTAGACACCGGGATTTATATCATTTGGATTAATACAATTGTCTCCTGCATCTGCTGGATTTCGGTTTCTATCTTTGAAAATTAGGCCACTGTTTCTTTCCACCTCATCTCTTTTTGTAAGCACTTTGCCCTTAGGCTTGTATGCATTGTTACTAAAAATATGTTTAGGTTTGAAAAAAGTTTATTCCTTGATTAATTAAGACCATGTGTAATCACTTTAAAACTTTTTAAATTCCGCATAATACTAATCAGCACTAAATGTATTTGATTTATGAAATTAAGTTTTACAAATGAAATATAAATTAATGTCTTAATCAAATTAATTAGTTAGTCATCCTAATAGGAAAGGGAAATAATGAGATGCAGGTGGCCTCAGCTGAGGTTCTAATCCTGTTACCACGCCAAGGGAAATTAAGCTAAATTTTAGTGCATGCTTAAGAGTATATGGCAATTATTTCTATGTATACCTGTGTATACATAGAAATAATTTCTTTTGAGACTGATTGGAGCCAATGATAGCAGAATTAATACAATTCCGAACAGCTAAGTTGCTGGCTCAGAACTTTCTCCAGGTCAGAGAATATGTACTTGTGCTATTAAACAAAACTGTGTTGTCTGAAATCAAGATGAGATACCCTTTGTGACATGCTTACCATTTTAAAAAAACAGGTTCTAGCTTAGTAAACTGGCAAAATGATGTGGCTGCCATGTACCTTGATTTTAGTAAGGCTTTTGGGCAAGTATCCTCTCTCTGATATCCCTGTAGATTCTTTGGTAACATATAGATTACAGCAGGCATGGGCAAACTAAGGCCCATGTTGATGTGCCCTCCTCATTTTCCCTGTCCTCTCGGCATAGGACACGGTGGTCTGCCACATTCTTATGTAGAAAGGATGGAAGAGGAAGTCACACAGCAGCTCAGAGCCCTCTGAAGTGCTCCCAGCCACCACATGCAAGTGGCCCCATCCTTATGCTGAGAGGAGGCCAAAGGAAGGCACACAGTGGCTGAGAGTCCTATGGAGTATTCTCAGCCAACATCTCTCTTTTCCTCCTCCCGGAATAATGCCGAAAGAACAGCCCAAACATCAGGGGAGAAAGATCAGGGAGGAGGATTGGGGCAGTCACCACATGTTTCATTTTCCTCCCGGCATAAGCATGGAGCAAGCAGCTCCATCCTTATGCCAGAAAAACAACCTGAGGATGACCCAGGTCCTGCCCCAACTTCTCCTGGCCTCACCCTCTCAAACCAGCGCATGCCTGGCCACCCTCCCTCTTGGCCCAGCCCTCGTAGGCAGGCCCACGATGTGGCCCCAAGGCGGAAAAAAAATGCCCATGCCTGGATTACAAGATGTATGAAGTGACAGACCGAACCCATAGACTGCTCAATGACTGTTCCTAATTGGAGAAAAAATGAGAATGCTGTGCCATAGGATTTTGGTCTGGGCCCATTGTTGTTCATCTTTTTTAAAATAAATGACTTGGAAAAAAAGAACAGAATATAGGCTCATCAAATTTGCAGATGTCACAGGACGTGGGGTGTTACTTAATATATCATACAACCGAGTGGAGATGCAATATAACCTTAACCAATTGGAGAATTGTGCAAAAACGTACCGAATGCAAGGTTCTGCATGGAAGCAGGAAAAACCAGGTGCACAAATCTATAATCTGACAGCAGTCTGTGTGAAAAGGATCTAGATGAGCTCCCAGAAATCCCAGCCTGTTTACCAGCTGTTAGGATTTCTGGGAGTTGAAGGCCAAAACATCTGGGGACCCACAAGTTGAGAAGCACTTATCTAGGGCCTTGGCAAACCACAAGCTCAATATGAACCAGCATTGTTCTGTGGTGGCAAAAAGTGAATGCACTTCTAGGCTGAACCAACAGAACCAATGTCCAGATGAAGGGAAGTGCTAATACTATTTATTGTGGTTTGGTTAAACTCACCTGGAATGTTGCTTCCCATTCGGGAAACTACAGTTTAAGAAGGGCATCAAAAAGCTAGAACACTAACGGAGGAGAGTGAAGAATATGGCAAAGGGCATGGAAACAAAAATTTATGAGTTTAATCTGTAAAAAGAGAAGATGGAGGAGTGCTATAAAGGAAAATGGAGCAAACTTGTTTTCTCATTCTTCAAAGGTTATGGTCTGAACCAATATATTTGAAATACAGGAAAGGGGATTGTGTCTAAATATTAGGAAGAATTTCCTGATGGTAAGAATTGTTTGAGAGTAGAATGAACTACTTCAGAAAGAGACACAAATCTCTTTATTCAAGATTTTAAAATGATGTGTTTACCTGTCAATTCCAGGATTAATGTGAGGATGGACTAGACCAGGGCTTCTTAAATCAGTTGAATATGGTTTATGAACCCAACTTAGTTTTTTAGAATCAGAATTTGAAGAGGAGTATTTCTGAGACTGTAAGGAAAATCCATCAAGCAAAATCAGAATTTGCTTCACTTTGTTGCTTACAGATTTATGTCAATATCTAAAACAGTCACTAAATTTCATTCAGAAACCTTTTCTATTGCAAAATATTTCATGATCCAACACTGAGTTGACATGAGCCCATCTGGGGTCCTGACTCACAGTTTAAGAAGTATTGGACTAGATTACCATGAGGTCATATCAAGTTTTATAAGTCTCTGATTCAATGACAGGGCAGATAAGATGCTGTAATAATCAAGGACATTGATTCCAACCCCCCCCCCCCCCCCCCCCCCCCACACACACACACCCCTGATCTGCAATCAATGTTCAGTGAAATGTGCAAAGGGTTATGGCAGAAGTAAGAACATGGGACAAGAACAATTACTGAAGAGCTATTTTTTAAAGTGTGAATTTGCAAAACAGGATGACAGTATGGAAATAATTATTTTGCAATTAAATCAGACAGCACAACAAGACTTTCAAGTGTTTCCGATTCACAAAATATGTGTAATTAGAGCAAATGCATCAAGGGGACCAACTGAAAAGTTACAGAAATGGTTAGCAGGTTCAGTCGGACTCTTCTTCAGGCTTCGTGGTATGGTTTACAGAAATGGCAAGAGGACTTTTATAGCATTTTAGCAACTTAAGCAGCAGTCAGAATCAAAACAAAAACATTTGTTTTGTGACTAAATCACGTATTTGTGAGATTATTATGCCTTTGGGCCTATTTAGCCCAGTGGCTTCCAACAATTGGTGCTTAGACCACGATCAAGTACAGACATGGAGGAAACTGAGCTGAGAAAAAATAGAAGGGTTCACTCTATAGATGATATATGGAACTAATAACATACTTTGGAACTAATAAAATATTTTCTATGGCAGGATGTAGGAATCAGACAGCAACCCTAGTCAGTATTGCCAATTGTAAGGAATGATAGAACTTGCAGTCGAGCAACATGTGGAAGGACAGATGATTCTCACTCTTGTCCTTTGGTTAGCACCAATTAGAGTAGATCCACTAAATCAGTTGCTACTGTTAAGCCCACATATACAGGCAGCCCCCAAGTTACAAACAAAGGACTTCCACATTATTTATAGTTCAGAATGGGGGTGAGACATCAGGAAGTGAGAGAAATCTATCCCTAAAAAGGCAAAATCACTTCTGAAATCATAAGGAAAAGGTGTCTCCACTAAAGCTTCGCCACCAATCTCTGTTTCCAAAACAACCCAAATTTTTCAAAATCCAATTATCGCAGGGACAGAAAGTGAGGGGGAAATCTTCTGAACAGGGATGTATACAGCAAAACACACACTGCAGGGGTGTTCACCCTTTCTCATGCTCTCATGCTATCCAAAGCATGTGTGCATGCATATATATCTATATATATATATATAGAGAGAGAGAGAGAGTTACAATTAAAAATGTACCTGTTCCAACTTACATACAAATTCATCTTAAGAACAAAACTACAGAGCCTATCTTTTTCATAACTTGGGGACTGCCTGTACGCGTATTCCAATCTGGCTGATTCAGTTGATTGACTGTAATTAAGATTAGCAAATGGATTAAGGATTCAATTTAGCTAAGTCTGTGAGGGTATAAATATCAGTAAAGAGGTTCAGAGAATGCCTGCAGTTGTGTTGTACATTACAGTGAAATGTTTATGATACACTTGACAGAAAGTGTGGAATAACACTTGACTTTAGACAAGCTGATTTATTTTTAAAAAGGTCCAGGTTCAGGATTCTGCTGAGAAATTTAAAACTTCTACAAAGTTGGTTCTCAATACAATATACTTTCTGTGAAATCATCATTTCACATCAATTAAGTAGACAACCATAGGATACACTAGATAGCATTTAGTTTTTTGAAAAATACAAATGGATACTTAGAAAAGGCAAGGAAATGTCACTGCATAGTCACAAAGGTTTTTGAGAGCCTTTTGACCTGAGATTACAAATGGCGGGACTCATCTGCTCCAGTAGTTACAGTACAGGTAGAGATGGAAGGATATGATGGTCTCAGGAATTATTTTTCCTCTAATGTTTAAGTAAAGCCCATCAGTTCCTTTAAAAAATCATTGTGTGTGTGCATGGTTGCCTATCCACATATTTTTGGAAGGAGGAAGTTTTTAGTTCTCATTTATGAACATAGTGGAAAATGAAGAGTCAATTACTTCTTAGCAATATAGAATCCAGAAGTGCTGTGATGAGATAGTTCAGTGGTTAAAGAATAGAACCTCTGGATGGCTTTCTTTTTTGTCTCTCTTTTCTTTATGTTTGGTATGATAAAGTGGTATGCAACTGAACATTAACTTATCTTATCAAGGCTTAATAATTTCTATGAGAGGATGGTGAAGTGGGTTTGTGACAATCACTGCTGTGATCAGAAAAAATAGCTTTTTTTCAGCACTGTTGTTCTTTTAACTTGATACTTAAGAAAACATGGATTTTCTGTGAGGCGAATCAGCCACATAAACTGTATTCCTGTAGGGACTTGCTTTCTTTTCTGGGAGGACTGTAGGTGGGTTGTAGAGCTGTAAGGTCTTTCTCTCATGCCCAGGCAGAGTGCACCATGTCATTGTCTGCTGACATAAAATCAGATTATCATAGGACTGTTTGTTTTTATGGAGTTTCAACAGTCCCAAGTTGAAAGTGTATACACAATGTAGCTCAGGTATGGGCAAAATAAGGCCCATGGACCAGATGCAGCCCCTTGGGTACTTACCTCCAGGTCTTCTTTGTTTCCCTGTCCTCTCAGCATAAGGACAGGGGAGGAAGACATGCAGCGACTGAGAGCCCGCTGAGGACTCTCAGCCACCATTTGTCTTGCCCTCCTCTTGGCATAAGGACATGGTGAGCCGCCACATCCTTATGCCAAGAGGACAGCCAAAGGAAGATATGCAGCAGCTGAGAGCCCTCTGAATGGCTCTCAGCAGCCACATGACTCTTCCTCCTCTTGGCAGGAAGGCACATTGGGCCACCATGTCCTCCTGCCAAGAGGAGCGCTCCTCCAGAGAGCCCTGCATGGCTGTGTATCAAGCCCTCCCCGCATGCCAACCTCTCCCATGACATCTCCCCTGATGCCAACCCTCGCCCCCTTCTCCCCAGTCCGGCCTGCTCAGCCTGGCATGTAGCCACCTCTCTAAAAAGTTTGCTCATATCTGGGTTAGTTCATTGATGGTAGTCTCTTTTTTGTTAAACTCACTTACGTATCTTGTGATAATGTCCAATGCTAAATAGACCCCTATTAGTGATAACACAGTATAGCTAGGTGTAAAGGGGAGACAGTGGAGGGTCCCGCCCTAGAGTTGGAAAGAAGCTGTTCCTTTAAAACACCTGCAAGATGCAAGGATGCTGAATCAAAGCAAACAAGGAGACACAGGTGGACTAATTGAAAGGAGGAAGAGGGAATGAAGGAGTTGATATAAGAGGGAGAGTGGAAGAGGAACAGGAGGCTCGATTGGACTTGAGTTGTTGGCATGCTTGAATTCAAGGAGTTGCTAAGAGAACCTCAAATGACTACTTAAGACTTGTTTATCGTAAGCAAACCAACAGAATGGATGAACGTCCTTATGATGTCCCCCTGCCTATGGGGGACGCTGGACCTTCTCACGCTTGGTAACATCAAATTTATATGAGTTCCATTCTATTTTAAGTGGTTTCTGAGGGAGGCATCACTGAAGGTCTAAGGTTATTCCCTTAGTGAACTAAACACTGTCTGGAATTGAGTTAATATTTTTAGCACGCATGAAGACACATGTTACATGGAAATGATGGGTTCAGATTGTAAGGGAAACTTAAATATGGAAACCTAGTAGGCAGAAGAAAGGATTCTTGTAGATTTACAGCTCCCCTTTGTTAACCATTGGCAATTACTCTGCCTTCAACTGGAACTTATGTTTGAAAGAAAATAGGTGGGTGCATGGACTGGAAGGTGTGGCAAGGATGAAACGTTACCCTCCCACTTGACACCTCTCCATATGCCCCTCCATCTGTGATTGTGAAGGTTGTCTGTTGAAGTAAAGTGGATCAGTGGATGACTTTCTTTTTGCAGAAATAACACAAATAAAGAAAACAATACTTATACATACATAAACATACTTGAACAACAATTACATAGGTAATACACAGTTTCTCTTGCCAACATACACCTGTATATACATAAATTAGCTTTACAAGAGGAGCTCCCGGTGGCGCAGTGGGTTAAAGCCCTGTGCCGGCAGGACTGAAGACCGACAGGTCGCAGGTTCGAATCCGGGGAGAGGCGGATGAGCTCCCTCTATCAGCTCCAGCTCCTCATTCGGGGACATGAGAGAAGCCTCCCACAAGGATGATAAAACATCAAAAATCATCCGGGCGTCCCCTGGGCAACACGGCCAATTCTCTCACAACAGGACGCTCCTGACACACACACACAAAAAAAAAGCTTTACAAGAGGATTTTCTGCTTCCTTTTTATCAGTTTCTCTAGAGTTTAACTTTTTTCTTCCAACGTATATTCAGGGAGTTATTTACTTCTGCTTGTTTTTACATGAACAAATGAATATCTCAAGAGTTTATATTTCCAAACTTTTACAAAAAGTCTTTTCCTTTTCTTCAGATCTATATTGATAGAAACGTTTCCATTCTTCCAGCTATATATCCATATTTCATTCAGAAAAACTGCTAACTTTTCACTATCCAGTCTTCTATCATTAGTATTTTTTCCATTGTTGAGCATATAGGATTCTTGCCACTGTTCACATTTGCAGTGGATGACTACAGTGATACAACTTCAGTGTCTAAACATATCAGTGATATAGAAACTAGGTGGAACACAAGTGAATTGTGGATAGTGTTCTAATTATTGAGGAGAGAGTACTTTAAGGAAAACCACAAGCTCCATCCCCACTTACCACAATTTCAGTGAAAACATATAGCTTGTGGAAAAAATTTAATGTAATGTAAAGAAAAGCTTTGGTGTTTGTTGCCCTCTCTAGAGCAAAACTCCACATACTCATGCTTTTACCATTCACTCACATGCATGCAATATAATCTTGTGACCAAAAAGCAGAGCTTAGAGGAGTTACTTTGGGGACTACAATTCCACTGGCCATAGTGAGTGCAGGATTCTGGATACTGTAGCCCAAAAAAGTAAGTTACCTACATTCTGCGAAAAAAGAACAGCGAAAAGTAATGCTTTCACATCGAACCTTGCAAATCAAGGGCATTCAGTCCCCAAATCTAGAAATGATTCTAGTTAGTTAAAAATATTCTAGTTAGCCTTGAACATGATGTGATAGCTTGTGTGACACAAAGTTGGGGTGTTCCCCCCACCCTCACGGAGGATTCACAAATTGTAAAGATACCTTTAAGGCATTTTTGGGCCCTGGCCTTAGCTGGGAGTGGTAAGCTTCTGTCCCTGGGCGCAGTCTGGAGAGGAAAGGTG
Organism: Anolis sagrei ordinatus; assembly: GCF_025583915.1. Lineage (NCBI taxonomy): Eukaryota > Metazoa > Chordata > Lepidosauria > Squamata > Anolidae > Anolis > Anolis sagrei. Next base: position 131,059,039 of record NW_026846588.1, on the reverse strand, counting down.
TGTGTGTGTGGTTTTGTACCTGCTAGCTGCTCCTCTCCTCATGGGCCTTTCTCCCTCTTCATTTTGTCCAGTTCCCAGTACAGCATCCCCTCCCGTCTCCAGTGCCTCCAATGATCCAGTGGGCTCCTACTCCATTAACGGGATTCTGGGAATTCCTCGGTCGAATGGTGAGAAGAGGAAACGTGATGAAGGTAGGGGGAGGGAGGGGCTCATCCTCCCTTTTTCTTTCCTTTTCTGGTCTTTCTTACTTTGCCCCCCTCATTCTCATTCTTTATGTCTTTGCCCCTCCCCACTGCCACTTCTAAATTCAGTTTGCAGACCAGGGCTTGCAGGTATCTTTGCATGAGAGATGACAGTCAGAATATAGAGGGCTTCTGCACACAACTTTGATGGTCTAGAAACTTTTTAATTAGAAGTTACACTCTTCAGATGACTGGGAGGCAGCAAAACCTTTTCCATTGTTGTAGCAAAATCCATTTGTCTGTTTATAGCTGAGAAGCACACCCTCTCACTCAGGATATTATTCTGGAAGCAAGCACATTCGCCCTGGCTTTGCAAATCAAAGCCAGCAAGAGGGCAATTCTGGAGATGTATAGTGACCTTGAAGGAGCTGGGGGTGGTGACGGCTGGCAGGGAGCTCTGGCGTGGGCTGGTTCATGAAGTCACGAAGAGTCGGAAGTGACTGAACAAATGAACAACAATAGTGAACACATAGGCAGGGTGCTTTTTCTCACTATTATTCACCAACTCCACCTTTGTGATCCCCTCAGGCTTTTGGCTACTGGCCTGAAGGCTTGGCAAAACCCAGAGATAACTATTTACTGGAAAATTTGGATATAATAATTGCTTCCTGTTTATTAGCTTCCACTATAAATGTCTTTCACTGGATGATGTCTTCTTCTGTATACAAAATGTTATTTATCAGTGTTCAATGGGTAGAGGAAAGGAGTGGTGCATCTATAGATAATGGACTTCATGGTGCTAGCTTGAAATTTCAGGAAATTGCTATGTTTCTCTAGATCTCCAGTTAGGGAGAAAAATGGTTGAACAGTGCTGGAAGAGGATGTTTGATGTTAGCCTGTGAAGTGGCCTTAAAGTCCCCTCTCCACTGTTGCTAGCTGAAACCAGAGATCTCTGGTGTTGTTGTTGTTGTTTTTACATATACCTTCAGTATATGTGTGCCAAGAGTCGGGTCAAAGGGGTTGGAATAAGGAAAGAAACTGAAGAGTTATATACTTGAGCTCATCACATCATTTGAATCAAAATAGAGAGTGGGATGGTAATGTTACATGCCTCATGGGTCTTCTTGTTGTAGAAGTCCTGGCAACAGCAGTACAGGGCTTACTAAGGAAGAATTCCTCAGAACTAGCAGTAGTTATTATTACACAGTCAACACACATTTTGGTGCCTCAAATGTTAGACCTGTTTCTGGATATATTTAACCCACTGATTACAAAAATGGCACCTATCAGCTCTAATTTTTGAGATGCAGAACATATGGCACATACCAGCCTTCATCAGCTCACCCATAGAAAATCATAATAACCATATCTAAAGAACTAGAGCTGATGCAATCTATCCAATGCAGTTTTCTGAATCAGTGCCATAAATAACCCTAGGAGCAAGCCTAAAAACCAAAAAACCAATTTTTTTTATGTTGGGCTGTGTTATACTATCTTATTCTTTTGTAAACTGTTTCCTCCATAATGGGACACAAGGCTACTTTCAAAATATTAAAACCAGGACAAGAAACAATGATTTAAAAACTATTAAACAATGTATAGAGTGCAAATTATTTATTATAATTAGAATGCTATATATAAAAAACAAAACAGCACAATACAAAAAGCTCATCGTTGTCAGTTCCAAAAAGTCTGATTGAATAGGGAAGTTACCACTTTCTGGCAGAAGAAAGAGATTATCCTAGTTGCTCTAGGTAGAGAGCTCCAAAGTCCTGAAGCTGCCATTGGGAAGGCCCTTACTACCAAATGAACCTGAGAAGGTAATAGGACAGGAGGGAAGGACCTCTCCCAAAGACTGTAAGGCTTTAACAGTCTTATATAGGAAGATACAGTCCTTCCAACAACTTGGATCTAAACTGTGTAGCACTTTATAGGGCATAAACATTGTTTTGTATTATGGTTGGCAACCAGTGATGCTGTTGTAATTAAAGTGATGGAGGCTCCTTATAGCCAGCCCAGTTTAACAGTCTGGATGAACAGAAAAGTCTTTGGGTTGAAAGTAGACTAGAATTTTATTTTATTATTATTATTTTGGTTGTGTCAGGAGCAACTTGAGAAACTGAAAGTCACTTCTGGTGTGAGAGAATTGGCCATCTGCGAGGATGCTACCCAGGAGATGCCCAGATGTTTTGATATTTTACCATCCTTGTGGAAGGCTTCTCTCATGTCCCCGCATGGGGAGCTGAAACTGACAAAGGGAGCTCATTAGTGCTGGGCGGTTTCGTTTCGTAATTTCGTAATTCGTCAAAAATTCGTTATTTTTTTATAACGAAGCGATATTGAACCATTCAGGAGCAACTAAAAAACGAAACGAATTTTTCCAATTCGTTTCGGAATTGTTTCGGAATTGTTTCGTTATTGATTCGTTATTGATTCGTAAATGTTTCGTTATTATTTCCGCATGTCTGGTGAAAGTTTTAGGGTTGCTGTTTGTTTTCTCAGTGAAAAAAAATATAATTATCACACCAACAGTCAACAACAGAGGGAGAGGGAAGCTTCAGAAGTTTTTTTAGCGTATTGCGCGATCGCGGCCGCCATTAACGAATCGATTCGTAATCGATTCGTAATTGTTTCGTAATTGTTTTATGATTTCCGAAATTTCGTAAATATCGAACTTTTTAAAGGAAAATTTCGGAATTCTTTTAAAAAACAAAACGCAAAAAACCCCTAAAAACGAATCGAGTTTAGAAACAAATTTTTCCGTGTTTGGACAGCCCTAGAGCTCATCCGCGCTCTCTCCGGACTCAAACCTCCGACCTGTCGGTTTTCGATCCTGCTGGCACAGGGTTTAACCCATTGCACCAGCAGGACCTCCTAGTAGACTAGATGACCTCTGATGATCCCCTTCCAAAGCTTGTATTCTCTGGCAGCTGTGAAGATATGTGGGGCAAGATAGTCAACCACTGATAAAAGAAAGACCCGATAGGCTTGTAAAACAAAGCAAAGATGACTTGAAGAACCTCTGACAGCCTTAATTCATCATTGCACAGGCTTCCCTATTTTTCCTTTCATGTTTCCATTATATTTGTTTGTAAAAGTGGAAATCAATTTTGAAGGTAATTTTCTGGAAAGAATGAAAGGGAGGTAGGAGGGCCAGGTAAGGCTGAGATGGGAAAACAGGAAAAAATATTTAGGGCAGGCACAGCCCAGGGGCAGCTCTTGGCAAGGTGAAAGAAAATTGCATATTCAATCTCCATCCATGAATCTCCTTCACCACTGCCCGCCTCCTGCTCAGCAACAATGAAGGCTTCCTTCTCTTTGCAAGGCAGGCAAGAAGGCCAGAATACCAGCACTCACTTTAAATTCAGGGTCATTAATTCACCTGATTACTGGCGGAGAAGAGAAGGTTGCAATAGCACCTTTTTTGGAAAGGGACCCTATGCTTCCAGTCCCCAAAGAGAGGAAGGAAGGAAAGAAGGAAGGAAGGGAAAAGAAGGGGAATCTCTGTTTTCATCGAGAATTGAAGCGGCCAAGTGGAGGCACAGAGCCATCCAGATTATATGAGGGAGGACGAATGGGAAGCAGCCATCATTGCATTCTCTGTTGTGCTGTTACTGCAAATTGAAAGTAGCATGTTTTGCCCTACATGATTCTCTCTTGAGAAGAAGAGCCAAATGTGTGCCTGTGTATATATGTTGGGGAGGGAGAAGGCAGGGAGGGGATTTATAATTTCTTCCTCGGAAGCTCAAGCACAGTATCACCATGTGAGATGACATTTGAATTTACAATTCCGCTGAGAAAAGCCATTAATTCACAAATTAACATTCCCCCCTCTCTCTTTCTCTCTCTCCCTCTCACATGGATGTGCAAAGCAATTGAAAAAGACAAAGGAAATAGCCTTAAGGAAGAGACTTTACTACTAGTCTGTCTGGGTGGAGATTGCTACTCCTGCTTCCAGATAGATAAACCAATTACCTGAGCGACACTGCTCATGGCAGCCTGCTATTACCTCCTTTTGTAGAACTGCTCAGGCCACCACTGGATTAAGCTTTATGTATCTCATTAATGTAAGCCAGCAAGACTCTGGGGCGCAGGCAGCATGTTTTTGAAGGGAGGGAGGGAGGGAGGGAGGGAGGGAGGAAGAGAAGGAAGGAAGGAAGGAAGGAAGGAAGGAAGGAAGGAAGGAAGGAAGGAAGGAAGGAAGGAAGGGTGTGGGAAAAGTACAACTGAACAGAGGGGGGAGAAAGGTTCCCCCCTCCCCATGCATTGTTTGGATCTATGCATTTGCTAAGACCTTCTGTATAGTTATCCTAATGGTTTTGCACACTGGTGTAATGTAGGACTTTTCTAGCCTGTGGATCGGACCATCTGTGTTTAAAACGGCCAATGATTCAAGCAGACCTAGTGTTCCCATGCTACTTGAGCTAATGAATTCATCATGTATAGTTTTAAAGTAAATATTCTCCACTGCCTATTCATCTGATAGTGTACAATAGGTGACAGCAACAGGAAGTGACCCAGGTGTTATGAATAACTTTCCCACATTGGAAAAGATTATCCCACTTTTGACACCAATTAGTCATTAATGACATAATAATAATAATAATAATAATAATAATAATAATAATAATAATAGTCCGCTATCAAGACCTCAAAATTGAACTGCAAAGACTCTGGCATAAACCAGTACAGGTGGTCCCAGTAGTCATCGGCACACTGGGTGCCGTGCCAAAAGATCTCAGCCGGCATTTGGAAACAATCTGTCAACTGCAAAAGGCCACCTTACTTGGATCTGCGTGCATCATTCAAAAATACATCACACAGTCCTAGACACTTGGGAAGTGTTCGACTTGTGATTTTGTGATATGAAATCCAGCATATAGATCTCGTTTGCTGTGACATACTGTGCTTTTGTATCAATAATAATAATAATAATCTTTACTTATAACCCGCCACCATCTCCCCAATGGGGTCTCAGGGCGGCTAACATGAGGCCGAGCCCAAAAATAATACAACAGAATAATATACAAAACAATCAAAAATTAAACACAACAAAATACATAATGCAACAAAATGAAATGAACAATGCAAAATAACATAATAAAGTCAATCACAGAGAGTGGGCCAAATGTGTAAGATAAAATGTTAAAAACATTAAAACCCTGGGTGAGGTAGGAAATAGAGAAAGTGTATTTGTAAAGGAGGAGCCCGAGATGGGGGAGCAGCTTCTTTGGGGTGGGGGAAAGTGCATCGTGTAAACAAACTGTAGATGGAAACTAACAAAAAGTGTTGGGTGGTCACTCTCCGAAGGCACATTGGAATAACTTTAAAGCATAGGTTCTTTTTATTGCAATTTCCAGTGTGAGGGGGTATATCAGATTACAGAAAAACATTTAGACATACAGATTCTATGCAACTACATTGGATTTACAATTACATGGGTAACAAACAAACAAAGGGGAATTATATTTTCACTCAACATTCACACCACATGTACACACATCCATCCTCATGCACCCAAATATTATTATATCCTTTCCCCCCTCCTTGGAGAAGCACCTGTTAGGCCAGACTCTGCTTTCCTGCAGCCTGTCAATGCATAGTTCCATAACACCAAAACTTCAAAACACCGAAATGCCAAAACTTCTTTCTCTAAGGAAAATGCCAAGGACCAGATCTCTGTTTTCCATACAGCAGAACCTGAATCCCTGCACAAAATCTCCAGAAGCACTTCTTCCTCTTCCCTTGAGAAAGAAGCCCCAAAGTGACCAGACTGTTCCCGTGCAAATCTGCCACTCTATGGTACACTATCTCTCTCCTTCCCATGGAGCAGAGCATAACGGGTGGAACAGACTCCTCAGGTCAGCCACACTTTGAGCATTATTAGATTGAGTCTTTTATATGAATATTCTGCTGAGGTAGTCTCAAAGTTCTAAATTAATGATATACTTCTTCCATCCTGGTTCCCTCTCAGTTTACTGGCCAGATGTTGACTCTTCTTGATTGGTGTTGATCTTATGTTGACTTCTTTCTTAACATAAGGAATGTTGCAAACATTTCAGTTATCACTGTCCCAATTCTTATCAGAGTTTACTTTTCAGCTCTTATTAGCAGGTTTTAATCACAGTCCAGCAAGCAGGTAGTTAGTTATTGCAGGCCTTAAAATTTTACTGGTGCTTCCAAAATTCTTGACTCCATCTGTACATCCTTCCATTCATTCCCACACATCATTATATCAAATCCACATTTCTCAAATCTGCATATTAAATTTTTGTGACACAGGTGAATGTGTGCATTCGTGTGAGTGAAAGAAAGAAAGAAAGCCTTTTGTACTTTCTGCACTGACCCTTCTCTAGAATACTGTGACCCCCCTCCCCCCCGGACAAAGCAATTGGGAAGAAATGTTGAAGAGTTTGGCTAGGCTTCACAACCTCTGTACTCTCAAACCATTTCATGAACTCATAGGAGGTTGGACTGGATGGTCCATGTGGTCTCTTCCAACTCTGTGATTCTATGATTCTAACCTTTGTCAGCCGATAATATGGAAAGGAAGCCATTTGCCATAGCCATTGTCCCAACCAGATCTGGTGTTAAGAGCCCACATGAAACCAGATATCAGTTCAGTTACCTCTACCTTTCAGTGCAAGATCAGACAAACATATATTTTGGATTTCAAGATCATATATAGACATTCTGTGCTTTTCTGTTTTTGAGACTTTGCGGCAGAGCATTTCTCAGAAGTACTGTATATACTCGAGTATAATCCTAGTTTTTTAGTACATTTATGATTCTGAAAAAGACCCCACTTGTCTTATACTTGAGTGAAGGTCCTGATGGGAAGGCATGAGGCTCAAAGAACTGTGCAGCTCTTCCCCTCTCAGTGCAGCAACCCAGCTGGGTTGCTGTGCCAAGAGAGGAGGAGAGGAAGGTGCGTGGCTCATCAGCCATGGACCTTCCTGCCAGATTGGATTCCTGTGCCAAGAAGAGAAGAGAAGCTGCATGCCTTTTCTTTCCTCTGAGCACAGCGACCCAGTTGGGTCTCTGTGTCGGGGGAGGAGGAGAGGAAGGTGCACGGCTTCTCTTCTTGGCTCAGCAACCCAGCTGGGTTGCTGTGCTGAGAGGAAAGGAGAAGCTGCATGCCTTCCTTTTCTTCCCACTTACAGAGCTAGTTTACTGTTTATCTTTGAAATAAATTTTCAAAAACATTTAACCCACTGATGTCTCAATTAATATAATTTTATTGGTATCTATTTTTATTTTGAAATTTACCCGTAGCTGCTGCATTTCCCAAAGGCTTATACTCGAGTCAGTAAGTTTTCCCAGTTTTTGTGGTAAAATTAGGTGTCTTGACTTATATTCAGGTCAGCTTATACTTGAGTATATATGGTAATTGATTTTTTAATATTATTAGTTCCCAAATCCTGCTTGTTTTTGTAACCCTCAAAAATAGTTCACTGTGTATATGTATTGGATAGGCAAGTGTATATGGTACCCTGTAAAGGATGTGTGTAGAACTCGTGATTTTTTTTAAAAAAAAGAAAGAATGTATACATAGATAGATAGTATTAGACTATATATCTGTAGATCTGAGAAATGTATATCCATTGCATTTATGTTTAGTTAACATATGTGTAGGAGGAATGAGATTGCATCTGCTGGCCAACTGGGTATTCAAACCCTGTTTCCAACACTCAAACCACTATACTAAGCTGTGGACAGAAGAAAATCAAAATGTTGTGCCTGGGCATTGTCGATATGAAAGGAGCAGAGATTCAGAAAGGAAGGGGAGAGGAAAAACATGATAAAATCAACTTTAAAAGAATATTGGAATTGGAGGTATATTCTTGGTGTGGAAAGACCACAGGCCACTGTTCTGGATAAGATCCTTGCATAATCATCAGCCTAGTTTTCTTTAATCTGCCTATTACTGATCTTTATAGGCAATTCAAAAGAGCAAATATTGTTAACACATAATTTGAGCTATGGCTGGCAAAAGACTCAGGGACGGAAAAAATAGATGGTACCATTGGCAGCAGCTAGGTAGCTTGCGCCAGGAATGGACAGTCATAAAATTGTAGGTTTGTAATGTCGTAACCTCCCGGAATTATGTTTACTATATTATCATCTCCTCTTTGGAAGATATGCAAGACACAACCTTGAAAGTAGAAATTGAAGACATAATGTCACTTTGGAAGGGGACACTAATTTTGGTTATTTCTGAGAATTGTATAGTGTCAGCTCAATGCTTAATGCAAGGCTGCATGTATACATAAAAAAGGTTTACACACTTTTCTTCCACAGTGTACCATTCTCAGTCTTTGATACCCTGCTCTTTTTCCTTCATAGTGCTCACCTCCCAGCCCAAAATGCCTGAGTCCCTCGGTGTTACACTGCTGTATAGCACATGGCAAGAACAGCATCTCCTTACTGCTGGTGCTCCAGAGCACAGAGCAATCAAAGGAGGAATCCGCAGACAGCACTAGTAATTCAAACCATCCTGACCGTTCAGTGAACCCAAACCTGCTGACCTTGACAGCATTGCACAACCGAGAGCTCAGAAATCCCAATCAAGGCAGTAGGGGTGCCTTGTGGGTTTCCTCTGCTGTGGCAGCTCAATAGCTCCAGGGCCCATCAGTTATCCCCAGTGGTCTGTCCTGTTCAGTCCCACCACAACAGTAAGGCAGTTTTTAGTGTAACTTGGTGATGGAAGAACAAATCAACTACACTGTGAGCAGGCAAAACAGACTTGCTTTTGTAAAGGGCACTTCCTGGAAAGCAAGCTGGAGTCTACCGCCAACTGGTTTAGAAAGTCAAGGCACTGTTGTTGGGAAGAAGGCATGGAGCAACAGCTGATTTTTTTTCATTCTCTTCCCTTTCCTTTTGGCTTTATGGCATCAAAGTCACGTCTGAAGGACTTGATCCTGCCCTCCACAGGAGATGCCACCTAGCAGGTCCGTAAAGTCTGAAGGTTAGGGAGTGACAGAGACAGAAATGAAGTTTTCATGAGTCATAAGAATGAGAAGATAGGGCCGAAATGAATGTTCATAAATATACAGATCCTAATTTTAATAGTCCAACTAGAGGGACTAAGAGGGCTTTCTCTTAGTCCCTCTACCTTTGCAGCTGTGGTTGGTGAAGACCTGGGAGAGAGCCTTCTCTGTGGATGCTTCCAGATGTGAAACTCCCTTCCACAGGCCCCACTCCTTGCTTTCTATTAGCTGGCAGATGAAGACAGTTTTATTTGGGTGGGAATGTGAATTATAAATTTTAATTACGGTATGTAATTGTTGTGTATGTGTGCAGTTGGTGTGACATTTTAGTGTTTTAAGCAATGCAATTTAATTTTGTTATGTTTTAAAATTATATCCTTAAATGTTTTAAAATACAGTGATCATATTTTAAGAAAACGAATTTTGTAATTTATTCTTAACTTTTGTAATTTAATACTTTAACTTTGTCCCCTTTTAATGTAAGACGCCTTGGATGTCACTTTGAGGGGAAGGTGATATATAAATTCAACAAATAAATAAACAAAGCACCTTCTTGGAAACAATTCCTTTAATATGGTAGGGAGAAGGCAACTCCTGAAACAGAAAATATCTTATTTCTCCCAGTCAGAATACTTCCTGTTACATCCCCATTTAACTACTTATATTGTTTAAGTGTCCCACCACACATCCAGCCATGCACCCCTATAACTGTGCTCCAAACTTTAACGCATACTTTAAATGAACTGCCAAGGTTCTGAATCCAGTCCCCAAAATGATCTTAGAGCTCCTGTAAAGTTAGAACTGAAACTCAAAGTGGATTCACCACCCCAATTATATGGAAACAGAACTCGAGGAACAGGAATTTGAGAATGGTGGAGACAGGACAATTGGTAGAGCATTGCATCATGTGCACCTCTTGAACATGTGGCCTCTGGAAGACTAGCTCACCTCATCAGTTGACTTTAGAGTCCTGTTTTCATGCTCTGCAGAAACAGAGCCCCCTGGGATGTTATGCCATCACATAACATAAGAACACTCCGGTGGGACTCCATGGGGTTCTGTTTCTTCAGTGCATGGAAATGGAGCCCTAAAGCTGTCTTCAGGAGTCAGATTTGACCCTACTTCAAATGGCTTAAACCAGGACAACATGAGCAGAAGGACATGGGGTGGCTAACCATCCTAAAAGATGGGGAAAGATGGTAGGGAAGAGTGGTTCCCTCTAATTTCCCCAGCTTTCTCCCTGCCCGTTTGCTGAAGTCTTTATTCCAAGTGCTGATCACTTGCAGTTGACAGGGTCTGCAATCCCACTGAGATCAGAAATTCCTCTATCCTTAGAGAGCACAATTCTACATCTAGATAATTCCATCTCAATACATGGCTCTAATATGTAGATTTAATTCTGATGTTTTCAGGGGATTTATTTCTTGAGCTGAAATAAATTGTGGCAAATATTTGAATTTACATGAATTTTACAAGTTTCTGTTTAGACTTGATAATATTAATTTTACTTCAAAATTAAATCCTCCTATTAAGTATTACATTTTTCACTCAAATTTTGAAATTCATATTGGTCAGGTTTTTGATATTTTGTGGTTGTTCTGACTTTGGCAGGTTTCAAAATACAAAATCCTACAAGCTGCCAGCTGTCAAATACTTGTATAATGTGTCTTAGAGCATTTGACAGCTAGGATACAATAGTAATAAGAAATACATCAAATATAATATTATCAAATAATAGTCTGTATGAACCATCAAATAACCGTCTTGTTCTGTGAATTTATTGAATGTTCTCAATTAGAATAACGAAAAGATAACTTGCCCACTGCTTGAAAGCATCTATTATGCAGAATTTCTGGGAACTATTTGTTGTGTCCTAGGGCATAATCTTGTTTCATTGTGGATACGAGAAAGCACTATAACAGCATATATAAATTAGTTGTTACACTAGAAGACATAAGCTTCCTTTACTATGTTTAGCACTTCATAAGACCGTTTTCATATAACATCATACAAGGTACTCCAAGGGCCATTTAGTCCAACCACATATTATGAACCTTTGTGCATGGTAGAAGATGCTTATGCTTATATACAACTAATGCACTCCTAAAGACAGCCCAACCTCTGTTTAAAGATCTCCCAAGAAGAAGAAACATCTTCTGAGGCTATCTATTCCACACTTGAACAATTCTTACAGTTAAATAAGTTCTTCCTAATATTTAGGTGGAATTTCTTTTCTCATAATCTGAATCGATTGATCTGTATTCTAGTATCTGACAGCAGAAAGCACACTGCCAATCTTCTACATGACATCCCATCAGATATTTTACAGTGGCTGCCATATCACCTCTCAGTCTTTTTTTTCCCTGCAAGTCAAACACAAAGCCATTCCTCATAAAGCTTGATTTCTGAACTTTTCCACATCTTGATCACTCTCCTCTCAACACATTCCCTCCATGGATATTGGTGAGCAGAAACAGAGTATGCCCAGTGAGGTCTGATCACATTATTGTCCCATATTTAGCTTGTGATTTGCTAAAACCTCTACGTCTTTTTCATATGAACTGTTGTCAACATGACAATATATTTTTCATGTCTACTGTCTACATCTACTGTTATCAGTCTAGGTTTCATACACCTTATATTTGGACATTTTATTTTTCTTGTCTAAACAGAGAACCTTAGATTTATCCCAGTTGACATTTATTAATTTTGGCAAGAGAGGTAAAACTTCTAGAAATTTTAAAGTATTTTTCTAGCATTTTCTGGGGGATTTTTTTTTTTTTGCTGAAAAAAAAATGTAAAATGTAATATTAACCATGCCCCCCCTGCCCCCCCCTTTGCAGATTGAAAACCAATTGGTTATTTTAGGGACATAACAATTCCTTACATATAACTTTGGCATAAAATTACTATGTATGATATATTTTCAGAGTACAAAAACATCATTCTAAAATAAAATATTTCACAATTTTTTAAAGTTCTCTGTAAACAAAGGTTAGAGAAAAAGAAAACTACTTTTTTCTCCCTCATTTTTCTATTCTATACATTGACATGATTTTGGGTGATTTTGAGCCTTGTTCCCTTGTCATCCATCTAGAACAGTGGTTCTCAACCTGTGGGTCCCCAGGTGTTTTGGCCTACAACTCCCAGAAATTCCAGCCAATTTACCAGCTATTAGGATTTCTGGGAGTTGAAGGCCAAAACATCTTGGAACCACTGATCTAGAACCTCTTTGCCCTTCTTTTTAAATATATTGATTTGGTATCTAGCTGCTGGCAGAAAGAGAAGTGGCAGTCTAGTTTCTGAGAAATGCAAGGAGGGAATGTTCCACTCATTCATGTCCATGATGGTATTGCAAGAAGCTGGATGGGCAGCAGGGGAGACCTGCTTCCTTTTCTCTTCCTGGGGCACCAATACTGCCAATGTATCTCCATAGTCCAGTTGGCAAGTGGGGTTTAAATACAAAATTTGAGGAGACAGTTGGGTATTGATTTGTTGAGCAAAAGGAAGGAAGATGGGAATTGTCTCTGACTTAGATTTTAATTGCTGTTTAAAGATTGCACTTTGTGGGTAAAAAGGATGAATGTGATGGGCCCAAATGGGTTTCATAGCATTTCTACTTCAGTTCTTCTTTAACATCACTAGGTTGTTGTGTTCCCTTGGTCCTGTATCATATGTCTCTCTTTTTTTGGCATGTGGATTCGGGCCTGGAAAATATTTTTTAAATCCTTCCAATCTGAAAGTAAGAAAAAGTTAGAGTCCCCCATTGTGCCTATTTTTTAATGATTTTTACAGATGTTGTTCTGAGTTATGATGAAGGTTTGTCCTTTATTTCTGCATCTATGTAATCATAAAAGTTCAATTTTCACCCCAAAATGAAATGTACATGTCTCCGAATTCTACAATTAAGAGGAATTGATATCCTAATACTAACATGTTGCTCTGTAATATCCATTTGCTTCTTTGAAGTCAGTGCAAGTGGAAAGATGGTTCCTTTAGGTTAGTGGAAGGGAAAAACAGGGAAGTTTGGAAAAGGATAAGGAAGTTATTTGAAGCTGGTGGAAACCTTGACATCTCTTTCAAATGGTGGGATAAATTACAGGGAATCACCAAGAATGTACGTTTGACTACCTATTTGTCAAGCCCCCATTCCCACACAGTGAAATTTGGGATCAGATTTATAATATTTCAAACAGTGCATCTTGCATCAGAATATGTCTTGAGATAATTGGATTAGACAAGTACAATGTTTATTCTGTCTTTTTGATCTAAGGCTCCTATATTTTTAATATGAAAATGAATTTTGTGTGTGTATGTCAGGAGTGACTTGAGAAACTACAAATTGCTTCTGGTGTGAGAGAACTGGTCATCTGCAAGGACATTGCCCAGAGGACGCCTGGATGTTTTGATGTTTTACCATCCATGTCGGAGGCTTATCTCATGTCCTCGCATGGGGAGCTGGAGCTGACAGAGGGAGCTTAACCTACTCTCTCTGGATTCGAACCACTGATTTGTCAGTCAGCAGTCCTGCCAGCACAAGGGTTTAACCCATTGCGCCACTGAGAGTCCCAAAAAAAGATTATTCATATTAAAAAAACTGTTTGTTGAAGATGGCTTGTATGCTTTGAGTGGGAAGGACGTTTTTAACATGAATGAGCTGGAGCTCTTTTATTATATTGTGTTATAGTGTCTGTATCTGCATAGAACACATGAAATTTTGGTGGGCAGATCTGTCTCAATCTTATTAAATGATGATAGCTAAAGTGATACTTCAAACATAATCAAAGTTGAACAGTACGGATTAGCCAAATAAAAGCAACAGCTTTGATCAGCAATACATGGTCCAAGAAGTTTGGCTTCATACAGAAGCACAGGGTAATGGTAAGGGTAGGGTAATGGGGTTGGGAAAGGGAATTTGTACTTCCATTTGCATGGTTAATTTATCTGGAAAACATATTCCACTTGTAACCCAATTCTTCATTGTCCTTTTCCTAGCCTTTAACTGTCCGACTTGCAATTCCTCAAGTTGGACACGACAAAAAAAAAATCTGTTCCCTGGGTATTCATGAACAATCCAAGTTAATTGAAGTGATCTTATTGTTCATTATCACATAAAGATGAGTTATTACCTGTAAAACAGATCTACATAAAATGGAATGCAAGAGTGAGAGATGTTTTGGTAAATTAATGGAAATAATAAGGACCTGGGCTGCCGTCTGTTGTGCTACACAATCTATAGAGTGATTCTGGAGTGCATACAGGTGCCACCAACCCAAAATATAAGCCATGTCCCTGTAGAGGAAGAACAGCTGGCAACAGTAAGGCAAATATGTTGCAGGACAGAATGCAGCTAGACAGAAATTCATTTAATGCCTGAATCTCCAAGGAAAGAGCAAGGGGTGTTTTCTCAAGAGCTTGTTTACCAATACGATTTTCATATGGAGCATGGCTCCCAAATTAATTCTCAGGGCTGAATGCATCTGCCACCTGCTTTGGAACAACTGAGATCTTATACAACTTATCTGTTGCTCCCGGAATTAATAAAATTCTGGAATGATCCAGTGCACTGAATAGCCAGGGAAATCAGAGTGTGTGACATAATGCTTTACACATGATGTGTTAGTCATGGGGATTTTCTGAGCAATGTCAAAGTCTGATTGTCAGCCTGAGAGCAGAGAGCTGTCTTTTAATTGTAAAGTGGGATGTGCAGTGATGGTACAATATAAATAAAATGATACCTGTTTCAGAATACAGGCAGTCCCCAAGTTATGAACAAAATAGATTCTGTAGGTTTGTTCTTAAGTTGTATTTGTATGTAAGTCGGAACAGGTACATTTTAAAAGTACCAAAACTATATCAATCTAGCTAGCTAGCTTTGGATAGCATAGGAAAGGGTTAACACCCCTATGGGCTTTGTTTTTGCTGTCTGTGTCTCCATTCAGAAGATTTCCCCTCACTTTCTGTCCCTATGATAATTGGATTTTGAAAAAATTGGCTTGTTGTGGAAACAAGGATTGATGATAAAGCTTCAGTGGAGACACCCTTTCCCCATGGTAACTCTTTCAGGACTGAATTTCCCTTCCTAAGGGTAATTCCTCTCACTTGCTGTTGTCTCACCCCCATTCTTAACTATGAGTCATTTGTAAGTCGGATGTTTGTAACTCAGGGACTGCCTGTTTATAACATTGATGTTCTCAAGCCAAGGGACAGCCAGGAGCATCCATGGGGCAGTGGGGCAAATCTGGCAGGCAGCAGGTAAAACTGTCATCCCACATCCTCATCAGTGCCTTCCTCATCACACGGGCAAAAGGGTCACCGCCCGGCTTCCCCTCACGCTGTCCCTGGCTTGCCTAATGAGAACACGGGTAGCCACCCATGTTCTCAGGGCTCCGTCCTAGGACGGAGCTAGAACAGAGCCAGAATGGAGTCCCACCAGAAGTAGTCATGCATCATGTGATGGGCTCCGGTGGGCTCTATGCTAACTCCATCCTGGAAGCACCCAAGCCTCATGTGATGAGGTCCCGAGTCTCATTGGAAGAAAGTCTCATTGAATGCATTGGGTTTAACTTCTGCATGGCAATGTTGGGAAACCAGAATAAAAATATCTTCATCCTTCCTAGGCCAGGTGATACCAGTCTACTCTCCAGTTGCCCCATTTTAGCAAAGTAACATTAATCTCTCTGCCACCCCACTTTTCAGTGTCTCAGTTTCTTTCTCCTTCTCCTACTTTCCCCTATCATCTTATCTTAATTCAATGGCTGCAAATATAATTCAAAGAGGAGGCAGCATAGATGGTGAGGAATATGCCATATTGTCCAGTTTCCGAATCTAGATTATTTTATTTGAACTGGATTATATGGCAGTTTAGGCTCATATAAACGAGTTCAGTGCAGTTCGATCTGCATTATAAGAAGCTGGATCTACACTGCCCTATAATCCAGTTTCGGAATGTAAATCAACTGCATTGATCCAGATCAATGCAGTTAATCCACCTTTGGGAATTTGATTATAGAGCAGCGTAGATTCAATTATCATGAAGTTCGAACTACAATGGAGATAGAGGCACAGTCACATAACTTGTGGCTTTCTCCAGCATGTCAAACTGCTAGCCATGTATGTATGATAGCCATTCTCCACTTTTTTCAAATCTGATTTGTTGCTTAATTATGAAGATTCAACCGCCCAATCATTGCAGGACTACTGCTGTTTTTCTTCATTTAAAGCAGGGATCGTAAAACTTTTTAAGCAGAGGTCTGGTTCACAGTCCCTCAGGCAGCTGGGACACTGGACTTTAGTTTGAAAAAAACACACAAATGAATTCTTATTCACACTGCATATATCTTATTGTTAGCTGAATTAATCAATTACTGGTTGGGAAGAGTAGCTGGCATCAAAACATACAGTACTGTACTTGAAATATTCTTTATCTTATTGCTTTTTCATACTGTACCAAACTGGGTGTTCTGAAATATCTAACAAGATACAGATTTATAGAATTAGTAAACTGCAAGGATTGAGGCATGAATTAGCAAGAGGGTTTTAAAGTATGGATTCTTGATGGCTAATATTGTATGTAAGTATCATGCAGTTTTATTGGTTGCAGTGATGTAGTCATTAGGGCTGGGCGGTTTCGTTTCGTTAATTCGTAATTCGTTAAAAATTCATTATTTTTTTTGATAACGAAGCGATAACAAACCATTCTGGAGCAACTTAAAAACGAAACGAATTTTTAAATTCGTTTCGTAAATGCTTTCAGATTCGTTATGTATTCGTTTCGTTATCGGTTTGAGGTCGTTTCGTTATTATTTCCGCATGTCTGGGGCAAGTTTTATAGTTGTTTTTTGTTTAATTAGTGAAAAAAAATTATAATATCACACCAACAGTCAACAACAGAGGGAGAGGGAAGCTTCAGAAGTTCCCCCTGTCCCATTTGGAGGTTTTTTAGCGTATTGCGCGGTCGCGTCCGCCATTAACGAATCGATTCGTTATTTTTTCGTAATTGTTTCGTTAATGTTTCGTAATTTTTTTACATTTACGAAATTTCGTAAATATCGAACTTTTTAAAAGAAAAATTTCGGAATTCTTTTAAATATCGAAACGCAAAAACCCCCAAAAAACGAATCGATTTTAGAAACAAATTTTTCTGTTGTTACCCAGGCCTAGTAGTCATTGTTTCAAACATTTTAAAATACTTCACATTGTTTTAACTGGAGAACAGAGGTAATACCCCTTTAATGGTGTGGTTATGGCTCAATCATTCAAAAAGTAGGATGTATTGCATTTGGTTAGCAATACTATTGTAAAATTTTGGATAGTGCAGAGGCTTATTTTTGTTTCAGGTATATCTGTTTTGGACATAAGAATTGGTTTTCAGAAAGAGATAAGCAGGGATTCACTTTGCCCAATTGAAGGAAACTCAGTCAAATTAGAAGTCTTTGTTTCTTGGGATGATTCTGTCTGTTTTGTTGTTTGTTTGGCTTAAGTGATTCAGGCAATTGGGGATGAATCTACACAGTGTGGGGTCGAGTCAGCCTGCAAATATCTACGAAACATGTAAAGGCTGAAAGCCACTTAATGTGGTTGTACCATGGGTTAAAAAAACACATGGGAAAGACCACATCCTGCTTCATGTTTGGCCAGTGTAGACACCCACCTTTGATTCCTATGGAGAATCAGTCATGGGTGGTTTGACAGCCACCCCCCATTCCTCGAGCTCAGGCAGCTGATGGACATGGGGTGGCTATCCCTTCCTATCCTCCCTATTTTGATTTTTCCTTCAAAACAAAGAAAAAACACATACATCTGACTTGCTGCCGCTCTTCTTCCTGGTTTCTTGCCATGTGACTGGCAAAGTATCTTGAGAGGAACGGGAATGGGGCTCGGATTTGTTGTCCATTTTGAGGGCAAAATTGGGGTATCAAATTGACTTTAGCATGGCTGGGCTACTGGGCCATCACCCCATTGCCAAAGCAGCTTAGAGAACTCCTAATGCTGGCCACAATGCTGGTTCCCATCTGTAATATACAAGTGTATATACTCATTTTTCCCCTCTCCCACCAATATTTGCTCATTGCAAGTTATATTAGAGATGAATAGATTTAGGATCTCATCACACTTACCAATTTAAGTGTCCTAAGACATTTGTCAGTCAGTTAAGGGACAGATGGGCATGCAGTCCATTGCACGAAATCCCTCAATTTCTGGCAGAGGCCTCACCCACAACTGGCGTGGAAGTGTCCTAGGACACTTCCTCATCAACACAGGAAGGCTCCAAGAATCCAGCACACTTCTGCCCCCATTGGGTGATGCTTCCTCTGTGTGATGGGGAAAGTGTTGTCATGCAGAAGTGGCAAAACAGTTTGCTGGCGAAATGGAACGAGGGTGGGGTGTCCTGTGTGATAAGGTCCTTAGAAAATCAGACGAGGAAATGTAGTTAGAAATTCTATTTTGTTTTAAAAATGGTTATAGCTCAGAATGCAAATTATCAAATTATTTAATTCGATGTAGACAGTAAAGGATCTTGAAAATTGAACAGGATTGGGACTGGGAGTATAGTACTCCCAAATTTGGGGGATTTGTATAAGTGTACCTATGAAATGATGGAATGTCCTTGATGAAAGGACATTTAAAAATGACCTTGATGAAAACTTAAGGTAGATTTTTTTCAGTATACAAATGTGATATTATACTGTAATAAAGATCTCTAAAAATATTCCCAGGAGTAATACAGAAATAGAGGAGGGACATCTGCTTATGTATTGTGGTGATGTTCTTCAGTCATGCAAGGTTGAAGTGAGACTGTAAACAGTAGAAAAAACTAAACTACAATTTAATCCTATCCTATGTGTTGGTGAGATCCATGTTGATTGCATTCTATTGGCAGAATCCTGCTATCTGTTCAAATACCAATTGTTGATCAATGGGAAAACAAGATATAGCTTACTGTGGTCATAAATAAAACATGACATGTTGTTATAAATGAGGAAGATAAATTCAAATCAGATATTTCAGGAAAAATGAACTCTGTTCATTATTGGAACATAGATTTGGTGATATAATATTTGACTTTGGAAATATGCAATTTTTTTTAAAAAAAAATGTCTTGTATCTGTGGTTCTAAGAGGGTAGTGTACTCAGAAGTAAACTGTAGCCTGTGATCCATTTAAAAATTAAAATTGCTGCCAGGTTGTATGGATCTGGCCCACTATAGTCAACCAAGCTATATGGAAATCACACATGTCAGGTACTCAATAACATTTGCTTTTGTGTTTCCCAGTCGGCGTGTTCGTATATGATTGGCATGCCAACAGGGTTTGAGATCCATGAATTTGAGAGGTGTTTGCGTTGTATGAAATGGATGCTTCAGTATTCTCTGCGATATTGATGCTAAAGTTCAGATTCTTTATATAGGTTACTGAAGTGATGATCACTCCTGGTAAGAAATCTGTCTCTGTGTACGTATGTGACTTATGGCCACCATGAATTTTATAGGGTTCTCCTAGGCAAGGAATACTCAGAGATGGTTTTGCCACTTCCTTCCTCTGAAACAGAGTATTTTGGAGGACGGATCACATGTTATACTGAGACAGGGTCTTCTGTTTCTTTTACTTGCCCAATTATTCCAACATGGACTCCCTAGAATTTGGGTTTGCTAGCATTTTTCAGTCTCTTGTTAGGCCCAGGAGACACTAGGAGTGCAATGGGAAACAGGGCCTGTCTGCACAGGCTGAGGCAAGCTGCTGTGAATGACAAGCGCTGTGTATTGATCGTTTTCTAAACTCGTCCCAGCCGATAGAAGGTAATTAATGACTCCATTTGCCTCAGTACCAAGCAGAACAATTGAGTTTGAAACGGCAACAACTGGCAGTGATGTGAAAGCTCCCCAAGGGGGAATATCTCGGAAAGAAGCTGACTGGCCCTGGCTGCTGTGGGACACAGGAACATATCTGTGGGAGGAAGGGGTGTGTGTGGAAGAGAATGGCACAGAGGCAGAGTTTGGGATAAAGGATGCTAAATCAGACTCTTTTTTCCAAAAATAAGGGATACTTTGAAGTTATGATTTCAGAATCAAAGAGCTTCCTTATGATCTGCAAAACGATACAAGAAAAATGATCCCTCCTGTTTGGGGGATCCAACCAAAGACCAACTAAGAGTGCTTAAATGTTTACCTTTGCTGACATGCCATTTGTTAGGATTGCTGTTTCCTGCCACATCAAGGACGTTATTCTAGAATGGCATCTTAGTATAGTGAGGATATAGGGCAGGGGTCCTCAAACTAAGGCCCGGGGCCGGATACGGCCCTCCAAGGTCATTTACCCGGTCCTCACTCAGGGTCAACCTAAGTCTGAAACAACTTGAAAGCACACAACAATAACAACAACCCTATCGCATCAGCCAAAAGCAGGTCCACACTTCCCATTGAAATACTAATAAGTTTATATGTTAAAATTGTACTTCATTTTAATTATTGTATTGTTTTAAAGGTTTTTTTGCACTACATATAAGATATGTGCAGTGTGCATAAGAATTCATTCATGTTTTTTCCAAATTATAATCCGGCCCTCCAACAGTTAGAGGGACTGTGACCTGGCCCTCTGTTTAAAAAGTTTAAGTACCCCTGATCTAGGGCATGGAATATGCTTGGTTACTGGCTCACAGACATAGAACATAACTAGCCCACTTGCAATTATAGCACCTCCTTATTTGGCATGCAGTGCCCTAAATACTCTAAAGGCACCAGGTCCTGTTTGCTCTCTGAAGCCAAAGAGGATATCAACCCTGGTTAGTTCTTGGATGGGACACTGCCAAGAATATAAGAAGCAATTGGTTATATTGCAGAGAAATGCTATACTGCAAAACACTTCAAAGTATTCCTTGCCTGAAAAATCCTATAAAATTCATGGGGTCATCACAAGTCGACAGAAACTTGGAAGACACATGCACACATATGCGACATGCTATCTTTTGTATGTTGGTGCAAACAGCAAGCCCAGTTAGTTCAACATTCTTCTTTGGATCTACAGAACTAGATCTGCTGGAAAAGCTAGATCTGCAACGGGCCCCAGCATTTATAGATACAGTGTTTCTTCACATTGTTTCTGAAGAAAAACTAATAACATTTTAAATCTGTCCACGAAAAACAATATTTGCTTCTTATTTTGTTCTGTGAGACCCCTTTTACACTGCCACATAATCCAGATTATCAAATCAGAGAAGACACATTATTTGCTGTGAACTGGATTATATGAGTCTACTCTGTCATATAATCCAGTTCAAAGTACATAATCTGGATTTTATATAGCGGTGTAGAGGGGGCCTGTGATCTGTCTGATTGCTCTCCTTCTGGGACATAATAGAGAATATGTTCACTTCATACCAGAGAAAACCGCTCATAGATATTCTGAATGTATTTATTAAACTGCTTTGGGTCTCCTGAGGAAGAGATAAAGTGGGGTATAAATTATTTATTTATTTATTTATACTGGGTGCAGTTCCTAAATACCTTGGCCTGCACTTAAAAACAGTCGGCACTGACAAAATTACCATCTGACAGCAGCAAAAGGCCAACCTACTTGGATCTACACACATTATTCGCCAATACATCACACAGTCCTAGGACACTTGGGATGTGTCCAACGTGTGATCAAATACAAAAGCCAGCACAGTGATCTTGTCTGCTGTGTACTAATCTTATTATGCATCAAATAATAATAATAATAATAATAATAATAATAATAATAATAATAATAATGGTCTGGCACTTCCAAATTCAGACTGACAGAGTTTTGGAGCACAGTAGTCCTGACCTCACAATCATGTTAAAAAACAGAGTGTGGATCGTCAGTGTTGCAATCCCAGGCGACAGCAGGATTGAAGAGAAACAACTGGAAAAGCTGACACAATATGAGGATTTAAAGATTGAACTGCAAAGACTATGGCATAAACCAGTAAAGGTGGTCCCAGTGGTGATCGGCACACTGGGTGCAGTGCCTAAAGACCTTGGCCTGCACTTAAACACAATCGGTGCTGACAAGATTACCATCTGCCAGCTGCAAAAGGCCACCTTACTGGGATCTGCACGCATTATTTGCCGATACATCACACAGTCCTAGACACTTGGGAAGTGTCCGACGTGTGATCCAATACAACAGCCAGCAGAGTGATCTTGTCTGCTGTGGACTCATCTTGTTGTGTTTCAATGATGATGATAATGATGTTCATCATAATTGGGATCCTCTGTAATTTCCAGCTGAGCTGAAACCTGCCAACTCCCTCTGATACAGATATGTTGGAAGCTTGCCTTGAAGTCACGACTGGTCAGGCATTAAAATCTGTTCCGCACAAATATTTCTCTAGCGGTTTATTTGTTGCTTTGTCGAAATGGCATGGGAGGAAGCCACAGGGAGGAGGGAGCAAGCATGTTTTCTCCTTCCCTGGAGACTAGGACATGGAACAATGGCTTCAAACTACAAGAGAGGAGATTCCATCTGAACTTGAGGAAGAACTTCCTGACTGTGAGAGCCGTTCAGCAGTGGAACTCTCTGCCCCAGAGCGTGGTGGAGGCTCCTTCTTTGGAAGCTTTTAAACAGAGGCTGGATGGCCATCTGTCAGGGGTGATTTGAATGCAATATTCCTGCTTCTTGGCAGGGGGTTGGACTGGATGGCCCATAAGGTCTCTTCCAACTCTTTGATTCTATGATTCTATGAGGAACATGCGTGCCTTTCCTTGGTTAGCATAATTATCAGTGCAGGATTAAACAGAAAATTGCCTGGTACAGAATCTGAACATTTCTTTGTTCTTGAACTCTAAACAGTGTCCTTGTTTTCATTGCTCTCTGCCATTTTTAGATAGAGACTAATCCTATGTATAGCTGCTCAGACCTAGGATCCAGTGTGTTCACTGATGCCTACTCCCAGGTAATTGTGTACCATACTGCAGCCTCCGTTTTTCCGACTTCACCTCTTTCACCACCAGTCCCTCCTTGGAGACTGTCGTATTTGATGTCCTGAGTTTGTGTGCAGAACAGCAGTAACCCCCAGAACTATCAGTGGGACATGATTGATCAATTGAATTCCATAGCAGCTGAAAAATGTGGGATTAAGTAGTGTATTATACGCACAATGAGTTGAGGCATGATGTTCATTTCAAGTTCATTTTGCTGGCCCTCTGCCACCAGATCAGGCAATCAATAGGGGCAGCAGATATCATATATCACCTCTCTCCCTACTAGGGAGAGCACCATAATCTCTCGCAAATTTAGAGTGACAGATTTGTCAAGATCTGAAGGGACCTGAATAAATGAAGGGAAAGAGAAGCTTACAGTGGCTTGAGATAGCTCAGGTTTCAGCTCCTGAAAACAAAGTCGCAGTGTATACATGCGCATTTCTACACAGGCATGAATGCTCTGTGTGGAATTGTAGATACAAAGGTGGCTGCTGGACAGATTGCATTAATTAGATTATAGTTCAGTTTGTACAGCTCAGAACGGAGATGATTTGGGATTCAGGTTTCAAATTTTTTAGGGACAATATTAAAAAAGAAAGAGTGTGCACTTATGTAGTATTTCTCAACCTACGGTGCCACAAATTGCACAGAACCCATGGTAAATAGGAAAGCATAAGGCAAAAAAATGGACTTCATGGAAAGAAAAAATATGGATGCAGTCACCTGTCTGGAGTCATTTATTAGATACTTAAACATGCTTAATGTTATATATGGATAGTGATTAAGTGAAGGAAAAAGCAAATAAATTGTGGGGGATTTTCATGTATGGAGGTTGTTTGTGCATACTGTATGATTCCTAATATAATCATATTAGGTTCCTAATATATGTTGCTTGCTAATCATGTGTCCCTATTCAGGGAAAAGAGTAGGATATTAAATTAGTAAATAAATAACCTCACTCATGTGTGACCAAGTGTTATTTGGGCATATTTCTACTTTAAACAGCACTTATACAAAACATGCAGTTTTGTATAAAGTGCTATTTGGCAAAACCGCAATTGATCCCACTTAGCTGGACTTTGCTGTGTTCCGATTCAAATTCCACCATTCTGGATCGTAAAACATCCACAATTACATATTTCGTCTTTTAAAAATGTGATCTCTGAGCATCATAAGGTTTGGGCGGGAAGGTGGATATGTGGAAATGTGAAAGACGGCATGGTTGGAAGTATTAGGAGATGTACAGGAGAGTCTCGCTTATCCAACCTTTGCTCATCCAATGTCCTGCATTATCCAACGCAGTCTGCCTCCTGCCTGGATCCACAGCTGTTTCAATACATTGCGATGTTTTGGTGCTAAATACGTAAATACAGTAATTACTACATAACATTATCATGTATTGAATTGCTTTTTCTGTCGATTTGTTGTAAAACATGATGTTTTGGTGCTTAATTTGTAAAATCATAATGAAATTTGATGTTTAATAGGCTTTTCCTTGATCCCTCCTTATTATCCAATATTTTCGCTTATCCAGTGTTCTGTCGGCCTGTTTATGTTGGATAAGTGAGACTCTACTTAAGTCTGAAAATTATTTATTAATGTCACAATAGCTTAACATGAAAATAAATACATTCCACATGTTAGCTAATGCCACATATTTTGTGATTTGATAATGTGTTAGAATATTTATTTATTTACTCTAATTGTATACAACTCAGGGCGGTTAACAAGGCAACAATTCAATGCTAACTGCAACATAAAACAATTAAAAACATTGACATATAGCATAAAATCATAACAAGATCAGTTAAAAACATAAATCACAGGTGTCTCTTAATTAAAAGCATTGCCCAAGAACACAGGAAGGGAAAATATTTACATAAGCATCAGAACTTCTATTTTATCTCATTTTATCCTTCACTAGCTATCCCCTGCCTCGCATTGCTGTGGCCCAGTCTTTGTATGTATTTTGTGTGTGTGTGTATATATATGTGTGTGTATATGTGTATATATGTGTGTTTTGCGTATGCATTGCAATGTATTTTTTGTTTTTTTAGCTTTTATAAGTCTCTTCTGCTGTATTTTTCAGTGTTTTTATGAGTGACGGTCATTTGTTGGCCTGATAGGTGTATTGTGTCCAAATTTCATGTCAATTTGTCCAGTGGATTTTGAGTTGTGTTAATCCCACAAATGAACATTACATTTTTATTACATAGATTGCTACCAATAGGTGGTGCAGAAAGTGTTGACTTTGGTTACATCATGACAGGGGAGATATAGCAATACTGATCTGGAGTGGGCTACTCTGGATCAGCATCACAGAGGCTATACTGTCTCCCCCCCCCCCCCCCCCCCCCCACAAACTAGCTTAGGTTACATGGAGGCTACACTCCATGCCCCCAAAGTGCCCTGGTGGTTGGATGGCCAGCATGAGTGAGTGATGCTGAAGCTGGTTGCTTCCCTTGACCTTACCTTAGTGGTCCCTAGTGGGCATGAAAACGGCAGTGGACACTTCTTGGCACCTGGAGTGACAATATTTAGAGTGTTGTGGGGAGGGGAGAAGGAGGAGAAATCGCTGCCCTTTCTCCCCTCTTTTTGCCCCCAGTTTCCTCAGCACTCTGTATGTCATCATTTCAGCCGCTTAGCAGTGTCGACCACCAAATGGGAAGTGGCACAGTTGATTATATGTACGTCTCCAAAGTAGCTAGATACTCCCAAATTTTGAGGAAACTCTTGAGTATCCAACAATTTTTGTTAAAGCAGGTTAAAATGAAATATGTAGATCTGAGAATTGGGTCAGTGATCCCAGCACTTCAAGAATCTGTTTCTGTGGAAATAAGGAGAGAATATTTCTGTCTGGCCTTGGAATCTAAGCAGGGGACTTGGGATGAGAGAGTGCCAATGAAGATCAGGTGCTGTAGGCTATATTTCAGTGAAAGGAACTAGCAAAACCGCCTCTGCATATTCCTTACCTAAGAAATTAATGTGATCGCCATACGTTGACAGGTGACTGGAAGGCACACACAAAGAAGGTTAACGTCAGCAAAAAGTGTTCCCCTCTCCTCACAGTATGATTCCCCTTTGCCTCCATAAGGAAATCAGAGAGGGAAAGAGGCAGGAAACGGCAGACTTGTACTAATTAAAACAAGATATTGTCCATGCTCTCACAGGTAATACTGTATTAGTTTACTGTGTATAATGCAGTATTGACTATACCATATTGTATAATCACATATCAGCTGACACGTAGAGGAATCAGAAAGAAAGTGGCAGTATAAGTCATTCATAATAGAGAAGTAACCTTGAAGGAGGGACTCCAATTTGGATCCCAGAATGACTCCTAACATTTTTTTAAAGTTAAGTTTCCAAACCTCCTTTCCTTGGGAATGGAAAAGGAAAGTATTTCTCATTAAAAGTAACATATGTAATTATTTCATGAATTGTCTACCTAATTATGAATCTGTCCCAAATTTTTTAAATTTGCTGAGCACTTATGTTGTTGTCACCAAGAACTCCAAAAATATAAGCCAAATTGTGTAACATACAATCCATGGCAGGGCTTCAATATTTTTGATGTAGAGAAATAGATGATATTCTAACATTTTGAGAGTCTAGTGATGCATAGTTCATGTGAAACTTGGATATAGAATAAAGCAAAAGTTAATGCGGATTATCTAGCTTATTCTTGAAGGAATTACTAAGAAATTCAGTTTTAAATGTGTTGTTACCCTTAACATTTATTTATTGATTTATTTATTTACTGTATTTATATACCACTTTTCTCACCCCTTGGGGGACTCAAACTGGTTTCCAATGCAAGCATGGCAAAATTCAATGCCCAACATGCATGTGAAAAACCAAATGAAACAAAAACAAAACAACTCTTTTCTGACACAAGGGGAGCATCTGTATGTACCAGAAATGGCAATACAGATCTGGAATAGGATCCTCCAGATCAGCGCCATTGAAGTCCACATGGCCAACTACCAAGCAGGCTCAGGACCTGGCAGGTGTCTACACTGCACAGCCTCAAGCCAGCCTAATGGCTGGATAGCATCTGCACAGCCCTATGGCATCAGAACTAGTTTGGCATTGACAGACCACCATTACCTTTCTGCTATTTATCTGGCTTTAGCAGCAACTATTGTGCAAAAAAACAGCAGTAGTTGCCACATGGTGCATGTAGAGATTATAGCTGGAACAACATAGTGATGTGAGAGAGGAAAGGGGGGAAGGAATTGCTCCCCCCTTTCCCGCCTCTCTTCTCCAATCGCTTTATCACTTTAGCAACCACTTCTACAGGCTCTGAGTGGTGACCTCCACCATTGTTTACATGGTGGTCACTACTAAGGACAAAGTGCTATCCCCTCTCCTTGGGTTGGCCGAGACCAGGGAAAGCTGGATGGCATTGTAAACAACTATGACCATTTCCAAATGAGAAGGGATCCAACTGTTTACACTGGCTCAAAATATGGGCAAGTTCTGGAGCATGCTGTGACTTTTTTTAATGTGGGAGAAGGCAGGAAATGGGCTGTATGTGTCATGTGGATGCCAAAGGGTCCGTTCACCCTCAATCCAACTCATATAGCCAATGTAGACAGCCTTAGGTACATATGGTAGAAGGAGTGGAATCACACCTGGAACTCAGTACATTTGGATTTTATTACTTTGTAAGGTGGCATGTCAGATGCAAAGATGCTTGGATCACAGTGGTTTATATTGTGCTATGGAGGTCATCTCTATCAAAGTTCAGCAAATGCACAATGCTAAACTTTTTCTGGGAAACTAAGAATTATCTGTATTCTGCGTAAGCAGGTGTCCCTCTCCTGCTTGGCACTGATGAGTTTGTAATTTTTAAGAATAAGACTCAACTAACATAAATCATTATGCTGCCCATTCCATATCATACCTAGCCAATCATATCCTGAACTTTAATGAAAATATTAACCCCAGAACAGAAGTATTGGGCTGTGCTTTTGAAGCCCCAGTGATTTCTCTGGTGAAGAGTGTACTCTCGGGAGGTGGCCTTGGCAGAGGGAGGAAGTGTAAAGGGACCAGACTCTTTTGTGGAGAAACCTGAGAGGAGATATCAGGTACCTACAGCACACAGGAAACCTTACTAATGCCCTGTTGTCTCTTCCTGTCTCTGATAGAAGTATCCGAAGGCTCAGTCCCCAACGGCGATTCCCAGAGCAGTGTGGATAGTTTGCGGAAGCACCTTCGTGCCGACACTTTCACACAACAGCAGCTGGAAGCTTTAGATCGAGTCTTCGAGCGTCCTTCTTACCCAGATGTGTTTCAGTCATCAGAGCACATCAAATCTGAGCAGGTGTGGACTCAGTCTGGGGAAAAGAAGCTTATGGGATATATGCAGCTCCAGAAGGCAACAGATAGTTCACTTCCACCCTCTTGTACCTGCCTTACCTTCTTGGAAGATCTACACTTTAGACTTTAGACTCATTTACTAGTTAATACTTCTTTCCTGGGAACTATAGGAAAGGGGACTATCTAGTAAGAGGATTCTTGACATCTTTGCCAAACTATAGTTTCTAGGATTCATTTGAACAGTTTGTAATATAAACAGACCTTTCGTTGTGCAAGGCGTAGCCAATACCATATCCACTTTTAGGTGCCCACCTATCCTACATGAGTGGATACAAACACTGACACTCTTTGAAAATTAATGTAAACATACTATCAACATATGTAGTGAAAGTACAAAAAACGCAGATAGAATGAAAAAGGTTCCCGTGAGTCCCTAGAGGAGGGCCATGGTTTGCTTCCTTGATTGCCTGCACATATGAAAAACTTGATTGTTCATGCATACATACAATCACACATCCATGAAGAGTCTTTCTGGATAAAACAGCCATGTTACTTTTAGAGGCTAGTGGCATGTACACCTGCACAGTGCTTATAAACACATGAAAACAACACAGAAAAGGGTGGTAACAATTGTCTCATCACGCTACAGAAAAAAAACCCTCTTAAAATCTGGTTTCTGCATCCTGCAGAATTCTGGGGTTCGTAGTTTAATGAGGCTGTTAAAGGCTCCTCCCTAAACTACAAACCCCAAAATTCTGCAGGAGGCAGAAACGGGATTTAAAGTGGATTTTGAACTAGTTAGAGATTCTTTTTCCCTTCTGTAGTTTTCTTTTGGAGATAGTTTTCTTAATACAAGCCTCTGGTTGAAGTTCTATACTTCAACCAGATGTTAACTGCAGCCTACAATTTAAACATATACATGCACTACTTAGAAATACACACAAATGTAATACAACCCTTTATTTATTTATTTATTCAATCACTCAATAGCCTTTCCTGATATGGAAACCAAAGGCATTTTAGAACATGGATTGAAACAG
This sequence comes from Anolis sagrei ordinatus, assembly GCF_025583915.1. Taxonomy (NCBI): domain Eukaryota; kingdom Metazoa; phylum Chordata; class Lepidosauria; order Squamata; family Anolidae; genus Anolis; species Anolis sagrei. The sequence continues at coordinate 131,029,557 of NW_026846588.1, read as the reverse complement.
AATATTCCTAGCAGATTGTATCATGTTTTTAAAAGAATTAAGACATTAAAATACAATTTTTAATAATTTAAAAGTATTGTAGGCAAACATTAGCTACCCATAGAAAGTTTAATATTTTTGTAGATGCAAAAACACACATACTCTGTTTGATGACTTCATTACTTGAGAATTCTCTCAAATAGCCACACATGGACCAAACACTTAAAGATTGTTATTAAAAAGGTATTACTCTGTTTTGGTCTGGGATTTTTAGAGGAAGGGTATTTTTAAAGTTGACCAGACTTTGCTAACATGCAGACACATGCGAAAATCTTTGTTCGCTTGACTGAAGTTGGGAGTTGATTCTTTCACCAAGCAGGAACTCTAGCAGTCATTTACACCATTGATCTCTAACAGTGACTCTTGTAACAGTTGATCTAAAATTTGGTCCTTCAAGTAGATTTTATTAAGACTTGAATATTGGTCATTTATCATAATAAACTGAACTTGACTTGACTTGAATATATTTAGCAGTTTTTTGGTACATTTTTCTAGGGCACTAAAGACACAAAAGTTATAAAGCAATGCCTGAATTAAATATTTATTATGAACCATCACACCAATCAGTGAGTATGTGGTCAAATAAAAAGAATTAGTTGCAAGAAGTGGTACACATTTAAAAACACATTTTGGACAAGTAGTGTGTACAATTCTGTGCATCCTTATGTAGAAGTAAAACCAATGAATCACACTAGGATTTACTCCACAATAGACACCAACTAGAATTATATAAGAAATACTCCAATTTACAAGGCATTCTCCTGCTGAGTTTTCTAACAGGAGGTCCTGCTGACTAGGATTTCTTGTGCTTTCTCCAAACTGTTGGGTAATGATAACTGTATTGCAGATGGCCTACAGGCCAAGGAAGAAGTAGACCTAGCTGACTTAAGCAGAACTATTCACCCCTTCTGTTCTCTGTGCTCAACACAGAGGTGCCTCTTGAAAGAATAGCGTCTTTTCTTACTGCTTGATGTCAAGCCTGCGCTCTGCTCTGAAACGTCACCCCTCCCGTCAGCGTTTCCTACCTCCCTGGACTTGCCTTTTATCTACTGAGTGGTTTGTCTAAACAGAAAGATCAAAAGTCTTTTAAAACCACCCGGTGCAGTAATCCAACAAGAGAAGTGAAGGAGAAGTTGGCTTTGGACTCCTGATATCCCTGAGTCCCTGAGTTTATTACAATGAATAACCTTTATTTACTTTCATTAGACTATTAAACACCAGCACAGTCATTCTTCCCCCAGAAACTCTGAATGGGGCCCATAAAGCAAATCCAAAGCCTAATTGAGTTCATTTTAATTTCTCTCCGATCACAGCGAATTACTCTGGTGATAAATCAGTGGCCAGCCTCACCCCCAGCAGAAAGCCTAATTTGCAGCTAATTACAAAACTGATTTCTACAGGAAGATCAATACAAGAAGGAATTGGAAATGACTAGGCAATTGTGGCTGGCCAAGGAGGGCGGCAAGGGAAGGCAGCTCCCAGGGAGCTGGCATGGGAAGTAGAAACAGGGGGGGAAAGCAAAGTAAAAAGAGCAGAAAATCAGTTTTAATTTAATGTAATATTAATCAGAACAACTTTTCCTGCTTTTTTTGTAGTCTCTCTGGTTTTTGTGTCTGGTTTGGAGGCTGCCACAATAAAAAGGCAATTACTAATGCCTCTTGGACAGGACACCCTTTCAGATGCAATGAGTTTTCCCCCTCCCACCCTTCTGTTAACCATGTGGCCTGCCCCCACCCCCAATTTCATACCCCAGTGCACAAGAGTTAGAGAAAGCAAGGGGGGGTTCTTTAAAGAATAAGAGCCCAAAAATGAGCTATGGGGAGAAACTAGCCAGAAGACACCCTCCTTTTTATAGTGCAAACACCCCAGAGAATCTTCACTATAGCGGAAACTTTGTGTACAATCTGTAAACAGCCTTCAATCTGCAGAGGGAATGATTAAGCCTGTAGTATCATTCTTAGACAGCATTAGACAAGCTCACCCAGTCAAAACTCCCCCAAACCCTTCCCTTTGTATCCTTGGTTCCTGAAAAACTTTAAATTTGGCTCATATATTTAGAATCCGAGCAATACAGGAAGCAAATGGTACTTGACATAGGACAGATGGGGCAGTGGCTGTAGGTTCATTTGCTCTATTCCCTCTTTCTCGGCTTCCGTCCTTGCAGAGACTGCATTGCTCCTCTTCCTAACCTTCACTCCCTCCCCCATCTGCCCACTGTTCCCTTCTTTCCAGTCCGTCAATTAGAGAGCTTTCTTTTCTCTCCTCCCTAGGGTAATGAGTACTCCCTCCCAGCTCTGACCCCTGGTCTAGATGAAGTCAAGTCAAGTCTATCCACCTCTGCTAACCCAGACCTGGGGAACAACGTGTCAGGACCCCAGACATACCCTGTAGTGACTGGTAAGTTACCAATCCAGAGACAAGAGACTAAATCTTTCCTTTTGTCATCACTTCCGCTTTATACTGAAACCACAGCATATTCCCAAATTACAGAGCACAAGAAAGAATGTGTGTGAAACACTGATACAGGCAACATTTGGCAGAATTGGCTACCAAACTGAATCAGGTTTATGCATTTGATTCATTTCTGCCCTGCCCTGCCCTGTGAATAGTACCTGGTCCATGAGCTGGTTCACAGAATCTATATAAATAAAAATGTAATGTTTGGGTTGTTATAGGTTTTCTTGGGCTATATGGCCATGTTCTAGAGGCATTTTCTCCTGATGTTTTGCCTGCATCTATGGCAAGCATCCTCAGAGGTAGTGAGGCCATCCTCACTACCTATGAGGATGCTTGCCATAGATGCAGGCGAAACGTCAGGAGAAAATGCCTCCAGAACATGGCCATATAGCCCGAAAAAACCTACAACAACCCAGTGATTCTGGCCATGAAGGCCTTCGACAATACAATGTAATGTTTGTTTGTGGGATTCACATAACTCAAAAACCACTGGACAAATTGACACGAAATTCGGACATAATACACATATCAGACCAGCGAGTGACCATCACTCATCAAAACACTGAAAAGCACAGCAGAAGACACTTAAAAAGCCAAACACCCCAAAAAATACATTACAATGCATGCACAAAACCACATATATACACAGCCACACATATATACACATAAACACAAATATATACATACACAATACACATATACACAGACTGGGCCACAGCAATGCATGACAAGAGACTGCTAGTAAATAAATAAATATCAAATTAAACATTTGAGTATTTGAGACACTATTTGAAACCACCACAACCCCCAAGGAAATTAGTAATAACTTCAAAGAAACAGAGCTGAAACTTGTTGAAACCACGACTCCTACAAAAACTGTCATAAGGTACACTTGCCAACAATTCAAAGATGTACATTGTGACTGAGAAAGCTCTTTCTAGTCTGTATTCTTGTCTCTGATGACCAGAACATTTAGAGCAGATGTTCGTTTGTCCACCTCTTCCTCTCAGGGCAACGGGAGCCCAAGGTATCCTGATCCCAAACCATTCTGTGCCTTTAAAAGGTTAAACCGGCTCATTAGACAAAGAACTGCAAGGCTCATATCATTCATTAAAACTAACTAATACCATGGTAGGAAGCAGAAGGGAGCACCATGAAGTTCACCTAGAACAGTGGTTCTCAACCTGTTTTGGCCTTCAACTCGCAGAAATCCTAACAGCTCACTGGCTGGGATTTCTGGGAGTTGTAGACCAAAACACCTGGAGACCTACAGGTTGAGAACCACTGACCTAGAAAGTAGTTATTCTTCAGGGGTAACTCCATCAAGCATATGACAACAGTCCAAATGGCAATGTAGGAGGCGGGGGGGGGGGGGGGGGGGGGGGGGGGGGGGGGGTGAATGTAGTGTCACTGCATCCTGGGAGGTAATGTAATTTGCAAAGCAGATGCATCTGATGAAAGACACTGCTGAATATGGGATTCACTTGAACATCCAGATATCCAGCTGCTTTTTAAAGAAAAGATTCTGCCCAGAATGTTAAAGCCACCCATTGAAATGTCAAGAAGATGGCCCTCCTTTAATTTTGTCAAGAATGAGTTGAGCTTGTTCACCGGTGTACTCAGTGTACCAGTACTCTGATTTTCAGGCCATTCTTTTGTTTCACAACAATTCTGCCTGGTCCATAAAATGTTGCAGAAGGTCCAAAAAAGATGAGAAATAGCTGCAAGTCTTTTGTGTTTTGTTGCCAAGGAACCTTCTATTTCTAACCACCCTTTAACTCAAGGAATTATATCTCATTGTCATCAGCATGGTGATTGCAACTCATCATAAACCCTGGAACAGTGTCTCATAAAGGTGAATTGGTTCACCAGAGTTTTGCCTATTTGGTGCTTATGATGCAAGGCAGGAACCAAGGATCTTTCCAGCTGCATAACAGCTACCTTTTATTGTTTTAATGTTAAGACAAGCATTGTTCCTGACATCTGCAAGATCTGGTTTTTTCCCCAGCAAGGATAGGTGAAGACTTCATCCCACAAGAGGGGGAAAGTGGAGGGAATTTCCTTCTTATCATTTCTATTCACTTTAAAGGAGGAGTCCCACAGAGTCCATCAAACAACACAGGACTGGAGTGTTGTGGATTTTCCAGGCTGTATGGCCATGTTCCAGAAGCATTCTCTCCTGACATTTCACCTGCATCTATGGCAGGCATCCTCAGAGGTTTTGAGGTAACCTCACAACCTCTGAGGATGCCTGCCGTAGAAGCAGACGAATGTCAGGAGAGAATGCTTGTGGACCATGGCCACAGCCTGGAAAACTCACAACAACCCAGTGATTCTGGCCATGAAACCCTTCGACAATACAATCAACACAGGACTGCTTCCAGTGGATTTTGTCTTTAAAGTGTATAGAAATGAAAACTTGTGAAGCCAGGAATGGACTTCATTGCTCTTCCTGCGCATAGAAATGACAGAAATCGCTATCTAAGGTGGGATGGGAATTGTTTCATTTTAAGGTGAGATGAACTGTTGGATTTTAAAATGGGATGGGAACTATTGTTAAATTCTCAATTTCCTTTGGAAATGGAAGGCCACTGAACACCACACTTCAAAGACGATTCCCCCCACTCCCCCCACCCTTGTGGGATGAGGTCCTGAGACTCTGTATCTCTCATTAACAAGTAGCGAGTATGATAGCGGGAAGCATAAGGAAGCATTTTCCCATAATGGTCCAAAGCTGAAAATGACCTAAACCAGAGTGGTGTATTTGTTACAGTATGGGGTTGGTACTTAAGAAATCCATGCCCATGTTGTTACTGGGTTATAAAACTCATTGTGTGACTGAGCTGAATCACTCTGACTTGACTCACATGGGAGGAGGATTGTACTTTCCCCCTTTCACTGAGAAATGCTACTGTGGCATGTCTGAAATAAACAGATTATATATTAGATTGTATATTGTGTGGATGAGGTTGCGGTGTATATATTTCTTACTGGTCAAATACCGTGTTTACTCGAATCTAGTGCGCCATCAAATGTAATGGGCACCTGAATTTTCAAAACCCTGAAACCGAAAAAAGAGTGTTCCAATCTTCACTGTTTCCCACTAGCAATGCAGAATTGGTTCCTGTGAAGTTGGTTATTGCCATTTGGAGTCTCTGGTTAGCAACTTTTCTTTTATGAGTGTTTTATGAGTGTTTTGACAGCTGTTGACATTCAAGCAAACCACCCCAAAAAGGGATGGACTCTCCTTCAGTTGAGGATTTTGAAATGAGTTGGAATGTCAGACCTGCTTGAGATTTCTTATATTAATAGGGGGCCCTTTCCAACTCTAAAGTCTATCTGCAAATAATGATTTAATCATAATTAATTATTTTCCCGTGGAGTCATGCTGGCCACATGACCTTGGAGGTGTCTGCGGACAATGCCGGCTCTTCGGCTTAGAAATGGAGATGAGCACCAACCCCCAGAATTGGACACGAATAGACTTAATGTCAGGGGGAAACCTTTACCTTTACCTTAATTATTTTTCTCAATATCAACATTTACATTACGATGGTGACTTATGAGTTATGATTTCACTCCTTCAATATAACTCTAAACAGTAGTCACAAAGATTTGACCTCATTAAACAGTTGTAGAAGACAAAAGCAAGATACTCCACTTAGGCAGAAAAAATGAAATGCAAAGATACAGAATGGGGGACGCGTGGCTCGAAAGCAGTACGTGTGAAAAAGATCTTGGGGTCCTCGTGGACAACAAGTTAAACATAAGCCAACAATGTGATGCAGCGGCAAAAGAGCCAATAGAATAAAACATAAAGATAGCACTCAGCCACAGAATTTAAAACAAAAACTGACAGCAAATACTGTTGCAGGTTCAAGATAACACTGTAGTCAGAAGGTCCAATCCAGTGGTCAAACGCCAAGTGTTCAATGAGCAAAGTCCAGGGATCAAGAGTCTATACCGTACTCACAAGCCAATCCAAAGATTCAAGGTTTCAGGATTCCAAAGGTTCAGGAACCTCCAGCCTTAACTGCTTTCACCCATGAACTCTTATGTACAGATTACTCAACCCTTGAGAACTAAGACTTACATTAACCCTTCCATTACCAACTGCTAGGTCTGCCACCACCAACCACCATCAACTGCAGGACACGATAAATGACAGGATGGTGAAGGTTTTGATTTTCTCAGGATATAAACATAAAGACAGTTTTCTCACCTAAAACAAGAATAATGACTGAGGCTAGTGCAGACGTGAACAATACTATGTTCAATGGGATTAACTCCCAAATACATATACACAAGATTGTATTTCAACACATGGACAAAGAGCCAGACATTTAAACTATGCATTGATTTCCAGCTTTTATCTCATTCTTTGATCCAGTTCTGGCTGTAATTCTCACTTTTAAAGATGTTTCCTTGAACAGTTCAGCCACTTTAAATCCATGTTATTAAATTATCACTCCTTCACATGTTATCCAGACAGGATCGAATATATCAAAAACCTTCCAGAGATAAATAGGGGATTATTCATTCAATAAAGATTTGGAATCATATTTGGAATCTTGATAAAATTGAGTACCGGTATTTAAAAATCTAAAGCAGAGTGTTTAAATAAGGAAATGTTTACCCTTCTCGTAATACTAAAAATTACATTCACCCAAAGAAGCTGATTGGCAGTAGGTTCACAACAGACATACTATTTTATTGAACAACAGTCAATTTCAAGCTTCTCAACTTCAGCATAGACTTTAAAATTATTTTTAAAAGTAAAGTCATTGATCAGTTTGTTGATATCCATTAGCCATGATAACAAAATACAATCTATTTATTATTTATTTATTTACGCTATTTCTATCCCGCCTTTCTCAGCTCGAAGGTGATTCAAGGCTGCTTACAAATTGGCAGAAATTCAATGCCATAACAGTCCATAGTATACAATTAAAAACAATAAAACAGCATTATAAAATTCATACAAACCATTAAATATATATATAAAAACCAATGTCTTCCTTTTAATCTCATTTTCCAGTAGCATTGTCTAAGCCGTTCCATGTTTCATTCGTTCATAGTTCCATGTTTATGCTGCATTTTCAAAAGCTTGTTCAAAGAGCCAGGATTTTACTTTTTTCCAGAAGATCAGGAGGGAGGGGGCTGATCTACTATCCCTAGGGAGGGAGTTCCACAGCTGAGGGGCCACTACAGAGAAGGCCCTATCTCTCATCCCCGCCAAATGCGCTTGCGAAGAAGGCGGGAACGAGAGCAGGGCCTCCCCAGATGATCTTAAATTCCCAGATGGTTCATAAGGAGAGATACATTTGGACAGGTAAGCTGGGCTGGAACCATTTAAGGCTTTATAGGTGAAAGCCAGCACTTTGAATTGTGCCCTACAGATTGTATCCTTTATTCAAAAGACTTGAGACCAAAATCCTATCGTTCCCATATTTGCATCTATATAAATAAAAATGTAATGTTCGTTTGTGGGATTAACAGATCTCAAAAACCACTGGACGAATTGGCACCAAATTTGGACACAAGACACCTAACAACCCAATGTATGTCCTTCACTCAAAAAAATTGCTTTTATCATTTGGGAGTTGTAGTTGCTGGGATTTATAGTTCACCTACAATCAAAGAGCATTCTGAACCTCACCAACAATGGAATTGAACCAAACTTGGCACACAGTTCTCCCATGACCAATGAAAATACTGGAAGGGTTTGGTGGGCAGTGTCCTTTGGTTTTGGAGTTGTAGTTCACCTACATCCAGAGAGCACTGTGGACTCAAACAAGGATGGATCTGGACCAAACTTGGCACAAATCCTCTGTATGCCCAAATGTGAACACTGGTGGAGTTTGGGGAAAATAGAATCTTGACATTTGGGAGTTGTAGTTACTGGGATTTGTAGTTCACCTACAATCACAGAGCATTCTGAACCCCACCAGTGATAGAATTGGGCCAAACCTCACACACAGAACCCCCATGACCACCAGAGTGGGCCACAGGGGACGGCTAGTACACATATATAGTGAGATATCTAGGAAATGGGACCCAAGTTCAAACATAAAATTAATTTGTGTTATATATCTTATACACATAGACTGAAGATAATATTAAAATATTTCTTTTTGCACACGGCAAAATTTGAACCATCATAAGGCAAAGGTGTCACTATCTCAGTCACCTACGTAAAAGTTTTGGAGTATTTTGGATTTTGGTATTCTCAGTAAGTGTTGGTTAACCTGTACTATGTTCAAAGGCATCATCATTGTCATAGAGTATCACTTGTGGCCAAGTCTGATTGCCTTCCAAGTGTAGGGTCTTGGTGGTGGGTCTGTATCTTACTGTAGAGACTTATTCTGGATCCTCATGTTCTTTCGCAGTGAGGGCATTGGTTTCCAGATGGAAGGTGGTTCCAACAAGGGTTGGCTTGACATGCCTTCTTCTTGGCACATTTCTCCCTGTTTTTCCATTCGTGCCTCTTCGAATTCCACAGCAATGTTGGTCACAGCTGACCTCCAGTTAGAACTCCCGAAGGCCAGAGTTTCCCAGTTCTCAGTGCCTATGCCACAGTTTATAAAGTTGGCTTTAAGCCTATCTTTAAATCTCTTTTTCTGTCCACCAAATTCCGTTTTCCATTCTTGAGTTGAAAATAGAGTAACTGTTTTGGAAGACAGTGATCAGGCATTCGGACAACGTGGCCAGTCCACCATAGTTGATGGTGGAGAATCTTCATTGCAATGCTGATGGTCTTTGCTTCTTCTGCAAAGAAGTTCAAAGGCAGCAAATCTCTGAATACGAGATGCTGAAGCAAATAAGATGCCTGCCTTCTTTTTCGTGAACAGCTCCTGAATTTGAATGCTGTACTAGATTAGCCTTGATCATCTAGGGAGGTTTTTATTCTGATTTCCATTTCTGTTGATGGGGCCATTAGTAGACTTGATTTTGAGAAGACATTCCTTGCCTCTTGGAATTAGCCCACCAATAAGAGGCAATGCTCACTTTAAAAGCCTTACCTGTAAGGTTGAGAAGCATCCTCTGGATCCAACAGTAATTTCTCTACATTAGCAGGGGCAGGCATAAGACATTTGAGCAGCAAAAGCCTTCACATAGGAAACTTAGCTCATCACTTGAACTAACATGACAGTTCTGATTGAAAAATCAATTATCTGCAACTGATCATAAATCCTTAGAATTTCAGATTTTTTTTTAACTTTGATTTGTTCTTGGCCCATAGGGGTTTGCACAGGTGTCAAGATAAAAACAGTAAGCATAAAGAGTGCTTTCCCCACTTCTTTGATAGCTTCCTGGGAAGTAGATTCTCGTGTCTATCTTGGGCTGAAGTTTTTTTCTCACTGTCCTCAGTACAACCTCTTGTGAGTCTGTATACTGAACTGCTTTGGGAATTATATTTAATTTTAAAGGCTTTGATTCCAATTCATATTCAAAGCGATGGAGGCACACACACACATAAACAAAACTGTCTAAATTGGATGTTGGATTTTCATTCAGCTTCACCTTTGGCTCGACTTTTTCTTAAAGGCATACCCTCATGTCTCTAATTTATTCTGTCTTGTCTGTAGCAACTTTTGTTCCTTCTAGCTTTCTTTTCTCTCATCGTCCTTTCCTCCCTTCCTAATTTATATCTTTACCATAGAAACTCTTTGTACTGACAATTTTATCAGAAGTTGCATTATATGTACAGAGTTTTTACAACAATGACTGACTGACTGACTGACTGATTTAGGTGATCCCTCGTTGGCCGAGTAGGATAGACTTCCAGGATCAGTATTCTTGTGGGTCTGTAGGTGACTGTGGAGCCCTATTCTTGATCTGCATCTTCTTCCGCAGTGAGGACATTGGTTTCCAGGTGGAAGACGGTCTCGGTCGGGGTTGGCTTGACACGCCTTCCTCTTGGCACATTTCTCTCTTTCACCCTCCTTTTGTGCCTCTTCAAATTCTGCAGCACTTGCGCTCCAGCTGATCTCCAGCTGGAGCGCTCAAGGGTCAAGTCTTCCCAGTTCTCAGTGTCTATGCCAGAGATTTTAAGGTTGACTTTGAGCCCATCTTTAAATCCCTTTTCCTGCCCACCAACATTCCATTTTCCGTTCTTGAGTTCGGAGTAGAGCAACTGCTTTGGGAGACGGTGGTCGGGCATCCGGACAACATGGCCGGTCCAGCGGAGTTGATGGCAGAGGACCATCGCTTCAATGCTGGTGGTCTTTGCTTCTTCCAGCATGCTGATGTTTGTCCGCTTGTCTTCCCAAGAGATTTGCAGGATTTTCCAGAGGCAGCGCTGATGGAATCATTCCAGGAGTTGCATGTGACATCTGTGGACAGTCCACGTTTCGCAGGAATATAGCAGGGTTGGGAGGACAATAGCTTTATAAACAAGGACCTTGGTATCTTTACGGATGTCCCGGTCCTCAAACACTCTCTGCTTCATTCGGAAAAATGCTGCACTCACAGAGCTCAGGCAGTGTCGATGTTGACTTTGGTGGAGCTTGGTGTCGATGTTGACTTTGGTGGAGAGGTGGCTGCCAAGGTAGCGGAAATGGTCAACATGTTCTAATGTTGCACCATTAAGCTGTATCTCTGGCATTGGAAAGGGGTTGGCTGGTGGTTGCTGGAACAGTACTTTGGTTTTCTCAATGTTCAATGACAGGCCAAGCTTCTCGTATGCTTCTGTGAAGGTGTTTAGAGTGGCTTGTAGATCTAACAGCCTCCTCCCTAAACTACAAACCCCAGAATTCTGCAGGAGGCAGCAACCAGATTTAAAGTGGATTCATTCTCTAGTGTGATGAAGTAGTGAATAAATTTGTTTTACTTATAGTAAGGCTTAATCTTACTATTTTTAATCTTTTAAAAATTATATTAAATATCTTGCATATATATGTCAACATATAAGAAAAATGAATGAATTTCTATACACACTGCACATATATTATTTGTAGTGCAAAAACAATTAAAATCAATACAATAATTAAAATGAAGAACAATTTTAACAAATATAAACTTATTAGTATTTCAATGGGAAGTGTGGGCCTGCTTTTGGCTGATGAGATAGGGTTGTTGTTGTTGTTGTTGTTGTTGTGTGCTTTCAAGTCATTTCAGACTTAGGTTGACCCTGAGCAAGGGCCGGGTAAATGACCTTGGAGGGCCGTATCTGGACCCCAGGCCTTAGTTTGAGGACCCCTGGTCTAAACTCTGTGTCTGATTCTGTTTGGCTCCCCCTTTCTATTGTATAAGAAACTCTAAAGGAACATGGTCACTCTCACCTAAGGAACTTGTCACTTCCACCCCATTAAACAGGTCATCACTGTTAGTTAGGATCAGATCTGAAATAACTGATCCCTTTCTTGCCTCTTCCACCTTCTTGACTATGAAATTGCCTGCAAGGCAAGTGAGGAATTCATTGGACCTGATGTTCTTGACAGAGTTTGTTGTCCAATAAATAGCAGGATAGTTAAAATCTCCCATCACTATTACTTTTGTCCTTTCAGAACATGTGGTCATCAGTTCCAGGAAGGCATCATCTAAGTCTTCAGTCTGGCTTGTAGGTCTGTAGTAGACTCCCATAATGTTGTTGTCCCTGTTTTCTCCTTTTCCTCCTTGATACACTTAACTTGGCTTCCGGGATTGAATGTCATGGATCTCATCTCAGGTGTGAAAATCATTGGCATACAATGACATAAGTTATACCCCTTTGTACCTACATTCCAATCATGAGACTCATCTCACCAAGTTTCAGTGATGCTAATTATTGGCAATTTAAAGCCCTTCTGATCAGGTTTGTGAGGCTTTATGCAAAAACGTTCCTGCCAACTTCTGTGAGGTGCAAACTATCCCTTGCAAGAAGCCCAACTTCATTACATCTTAGTCCAGGGGTCCTCAAACTTTTTAAACAGAGGGCCAGGTCCCTCAAACTGTTGGAAGGCCAGATTATAATTTGAAAAAAAGCATTAATGAATTCCTATGCACACTGTACCTATCTTATTTGGGGTGCAAAAACACTTAAAAACAATAGGCCTGGGTAACAACGGAAAAAATTGTTTCTAAAATCGATTCGTTTTTTGGGTTTTTTTGCGTTTCGATATTTAAAAGAATTCCGAATTTTTCTTTTAAAAAGTTCGATATTTACGAAATTTCGTAAATGTTTAAAAAATTACGAAACATTAACGAAACAAATACGAAGCAATAACGAATCGATTCGTTAATGGCGGACGCGACCGCGCAATACGCTAAAAAACCTCCAAATGGGACAGGGGGAACTTCTGAAGCTTCCCTCTCCCTCTGTTGTTGACTGTTGGTGTGATATTTATAATTTTTTTTCACTAATTAAACAAAAAAACAACTATAAAACTTGCCCCAGACATGCGGAAATAATAACGAAACGACCTCAAACCGATAACGAAACGAATACATAACGAATCCGAAGCATTTACGAAACGAATTTAAAAATTCGTTTCTTTTTTAAGTTGCTCCAGAATGGTTCGTTATCACTTCGTTATAAAAAAAATAACGAATTTTTAACGAATTATGAAATTAACGAAACGAAACCGCCCAGCCCTAAAAAACAATACAATAATTAAAATGAAGAACACTTTTAACAAATATAAGCTTATTAGTGTTTCAATGGGAAGTGTGCTCCTGCTTTTAGGCTGATGCGATATGATTGTTGTTGTTGTGTGCTTTCAAGTCATTTCAGACTTAGTTGACCCTGAGCAAGGGCTGGGTAAATGAACTTTGAGGGCCGTATCCGACCCTCGGGCCTTAGTTTGAGGACCCCTACCTTAGTCCATGGTCCAGGAAGCCAAATCATTTTTGGCAGCACCATCTGCAAAAGCCAGCTTTTCACATGTATTAGCTTTCTATACTTTCCTGGACCATATCCTTTAATTTGAAGGAGAGACAAAATCACAACCTGAGCATCAAGGCCCTTCAGCTTCCTGCCCATAACTTCATAATCCCTTGTAATCTACTGAAGGCTATACCTTGCAATGTCATGGGTTTCCACATCGACCTAAAGAAAAGAGTAACAGCTCTTGACCTTGGCAAGCCTTGGCAGCCTCTCTATTACATCATAGATTTTTGTTTGAAGAACAAATCTTTTGACACACATTGCCTGACACCCATTATTTATATCAGGCTTTTCTTGTTAAATTCTTCTCAAATTATCATTTAAAAATTAAAATTAAAATAGAAGGAAAGATGTTTCTAGCTATTGGCTTTTCATTTTCTGACACAAAGTAGAAATAAACCGGTGTTCATTACTGTCATTTTACAGCAAAACAGGGAATTTGATTGATTGGGATTTGGCTAGAGAAGGGTAGTCATTCACACAAAATGGCACTTCTAAGAAACTCAACATTGCTTTATAAATTGTAGTGCCGTTTACACTTCATGGTTATGATAACTATATCTCATTTTTACCAAAAGATATTCTAATATCCTTCTGAGAAGTCTCTGTTTCTGTACGAACTACACAGTGTATTTTAAGCCTAGCAAGAAGACTCTTGAAATAAGGGCTATCAGTTCAAAGTAGGGATATTTTATTAAAAGGGCTGAGAAAGTTGAACAGATTCCTTTCAAAAAAAATCTGCTAAATTTCAGAGTTGATTTGATGCCCTTTTAAATTGATTTCATGGAATTGTAGCCATCAGCTCATCAGACTGGCACACAGTTGAAGGTACTGTATTGTGAAGGCTCTGCGCCAGCATGAAATAGCATCACCAGAGTTTGTATAAATCCAGTCTGTGCTGCAAACTGGTTCTACACTATACACACAATCCTCTATCACATTTTTGAAGTTGTGGGTGGTAGCTTGTTTATAAAACCATTGTCCTCCCAACCCTGCTATACGCCTGCGAAACGTGGACAGTCTACAGACGTCATATGCAAGCCCTGGAACGATTCCATCAGCGCTGCTTCCAGAAAATCCTGGAAATCTCTTGGGAAGATGGGTGAACAAATGTCAGTGTGGTGGAAGAAGCAAAGACCACCAGCACTGAAGCGATGCTCCTCCGCCATCAACTGCGCTGGGCTAGCAATGTTGTTCAAATGCCTGATCACCGTCTCCCAAAGCAGTTGCTCTACTCCCAACACAAGAACAGAAAACAGAATGTTGGTGGACAGGAAAAGAGGTTTGAAGATGGGCTTAAAACCAACCTCAAAAACTGTGGCATAGACACTGAAAACTGGGCCCTTGAGCGCTCTAAACGGAGGTCAACTGTGACCAGCAGTGCTATGAAATTCGAAGAGGCATGAATGGCGGGCAAAAAGGAGAAATGTGCCAAGAGGAAGACGTGGCAAGCCAACCATTGCCGGGACTACCTTCCACCTGGAAACAAATGCCCTTACAGTGGAAGAACACGTGGATTAAGAATGGGGCTCCACAGTCACCTACGTATCCACCACCAAGACACTACACTTGGAAGGTCATCATACTCGGAAAACAAAGGGTCACCTAAGTAAATAAGTAAGTAATTTATTCACAAATGTATTTTTGAAGGCTTTCATGGCCAAAATCACTGGGTCGTTGTAAGTTTTTTGGACTATATGGCCATGTTCTCCTGACATTTCGCCTGCATCTATGGCAGGCATCCTCAGAGGTTGTGAGGTTTGTTGGAATTCACAAATTATTGTTAGTACTATAACTTAACTCTTTCTTAAAGGGTAACTATCCCCTTGTAGTTCCAGTTACTCTATGACTGGATTATTATCTTTGCAGAAATATGTATGTGGATTTAAAAACTTTTCGATCAAGTTTTCAACTACACTTTTCAATCAAGAAGGATATTTTGTTTACAGACAAGGCTGGAAAAGGCATCACCTTTAAGGAGATGGCCCCTCCTATGGGAGAGGAAAAAATGTTGTTTATCACCTACAATTTTTATTTGATATTTTATTCTTTAAACATATATATATACACACACACACATACATGCACACACACACATATTTCAGGGGGGTACTTTTTTGGAGAATTAACTGTTTTAAATTAAATAATAAATAAAATACAGAAGAGATATTGAAAGGTATAATATTTATCATTGGACCTATGTAACAAAAGAACTTCAGAAAGATTCCAAACCATATTTGTCCTTGGGCTGTTGTAGGTTTTTTCGGGCTATATGGCCATGTGATTATGGCCATGAAAGCCTTCGGCAATACATATTTGTCCTTATAATAGGTTCTTAAAACATCTGGAGAAAGGAACTTAAACTTAAGTATGAGAGAGCACAAAAGGATTTATCAAATACCCCAAGTGATTTGTTTTCATTCTCTGATTCTCTCATCTCTCAGGACTTTACAAATCCAACTTGATATATGACTTCAGCTGCAAATATATGTACATGTATCTGGGACAAGTCCCATTGCTCTCAGGAGGGTTTACTTCTGAGACATGCATGGGACAACATTTTAAAATAATTATGTGAGAAGAAGGGCAAGAGTGGTGGGAGGGAAATGCCACAATTCATTTCTTCAGACAGACTGTGATTACGGTCAGATGAGCCCGCCTGGTTCACTGATCGTAATAATGGGCTACTTGGCTTTTTCCAAGCTGCACCTCTGTTGCGTATTCATTCTTGAGGAAATCACTGGCTATCAGGCCTGTCCAAGGAACAATGCAATCACTGTGTTGTTTTTTTAAGGAACAGCCTTCTGTGTGATTCTAATGAGCGTTTCCCAAAGCATGAGTCAGGAATGTGATAGCACAGTTTTAAATGGCTAGTTATTAAGGATGTGTCCAAATTCATAGAAATACAAACTTGAGAGGTAGAATAGCCATGGAATCACACTTGTTCTTTTTCCATTTCAAGTTACAAACAAAAGTCTGCAAAGACACCTATCTATGTGGTTGGACCAGATAATTTAGTCCAATGTCCCTAATGCTAAATCATCCAAAAATCCATCATATGATTGGCAGAGAGAATTCTGGCAACTCCCTGTGTAATTCTTGCCTTTGTTATCTAAGGGTGCATGAATACAGATCACTAATCCCAGGGCCAATTTGGAGTGATGAATATCAGATCAGCTCTGGGATGGTGACTGCCACCTCCTCCACCACTGCAGAGGCAAGAAGGAGTCCAGAATGTCCAGTGGTACTGAACCCAGTTTGGTGACACTGGATTGTCATTCTTATTGTCCCATTCCTGTTATCCTCACTGCAATGCCCAATGGGCACAACATGCATCATGTTGGTTGTTCTTGTCAGGTGACAGAATTCTAAGGCATACTCCATCTGGACCCTTGTTTCAGCTCCATCAATTTAGCCCAGAGGTCCTCAGACTCTTTAAACAGAGGGCCAGGTCACAGTCCCTCAAACTGTTGGAGGGCCAGATTATAATTTGAAAAAAGTAAGTGAATTACTATGCACACTGCACATATCTTATTTGTAATGCAAAAATACTTAAACACAATACAAAAATTAAAATTAAGAACAATTTTAACAAATATAAACTACTTGGTATTTCAGTGGGAAGTGTGGACCTGCTTTTGGCTGATGAGATAGGATTGTTGTTGTGTGCTTTCAAGTCGTTTCAGACTTAGGTTGACCTTGAGCAAGGGCCAGGTAAATGACCTTGGAGGGCCGTATCCGGCCCCCGGGCCTTAGTTTGAGGACTCCTGCACTAGAGTATTTTGTGTGAACCTGCTTTTGGCTGATGAGATAGGATTGTTGTTGTTGTTGTATGCTTTCAAGTAGTTTCAGACTTGGGTTGACCATGAGTGAGGGCCGGGTATATGACCTTGGAGAGCCGTATTCAGCCCCCAGGCCTTAGTTTAGGAACCCCTGATTTAGCCTTTTCTTTACCCACTGGAAAGGATCCTCAAAGTTCTTAAGGCCAGCATGAATCCATCCAGACTATCCTGTTAGGATGTCCCCATATGATACAGAGTGAGCACCCAGGTCCAAGGCAGCTCCTTCAAGTAGGCCAGCCACATATTGTACCTCTCATCACAAGGCATGGGGACAAGGCATGAGGACAATGGGATGGGACAGTGAATGCCATCCTGTGTCTGGACCACCCTAGGGAATACAGAATGATCATGTAAACAGTTGCATCTGATTCCATCTCGAAACTGTCCCAGCTGTTTACATCACAGTGCTCCAGATTCTTTGGAGCAGAGGCGGCCCTAGGTAATTTTCAATGGTAAGCAAATAGTATTTTGGTGCCCCCCCCCCCCCAACCAATCACTGATATATATTTTCTGTTCATCATGGGAGTTCTGTGTGCCATATTTGGTTCAATTCCATCATTGGTGGAGTTCAGAATGCTCTTTGATTGTAGGTGAACTATACATCCCAGTAACTACAACTCGCATATGTCAAGGTCTATTTTCCCCCAAGAGCGCCTCAAGAGCACCCCTGGGCAAAACCAACTATACTGCAAATGCTTACTTTGCGTAATGGGTTGAGCCGCCCCTGTTTTTATGTCCAGTATAATTTTCTGTAAAGCAAGTGTCTGTTGCAGGCATGTCGGGGGGGGGGGGCTTGAGGGGCTTCAGCCCCCCCCCCCCCCGAAATTCTCAGGGTGGTCCACGAGAAGGCCTTACTGGTACATTATTTAAACTGTTATGTTTATTCATATCATGATCTGATCACCATGCTCAATATATCCCATATGCATGGGGGTATTGGGATAATGATACAAAAGGTTTGCTAAAGTAGATCCTCAGCCTTCCCCACCCCCCACCCCCCACCCCGAATCAAAATCCTGGCTACGGGCCTGTTCCGAGTTAACCCAGATCAGCTCCATGCATCATTTAGACACCAGGGAGCTGATTTGCCCATGTTTCAAGATGTGTTCTATGTTGCTTACATACAGTGTCACATTTCAGTCACAGAAATTACTTACAAACTCTCTCTCTGCCCATATTGGTGTGTGTGTGTCATTAAAGATATGCTGATTCAGAGACAGGATGGCAAACTACTTACATGGCTACTTGCAAACAGCAATGGTTTGGGATGCAGACCCTGAGTCATGCAGGGATGCGGGAAGATAAGTATGTTGTTCCTTGCCAAAGAATCCCTAAGCTGGAGCAGAAACACTTTGCTATTCTTCCTATCCCACTGCCCTGGAACGGTCCCAGCCCCACTTGGGAACACTCCTGGCTGATCCATCTGGTTCCATGAGTGAGAAAAGTTCATTTCAGCCCCAGCTTGATGTTCCCAGGTGGCACTTTAACACTAACATTTCAATCTGTATGCAACTTTTCAATCAGGCAGAGAGTAACAAAAAAGCAGGAACCATTAACAGTTGGAGCTGTGTGCCAACAGTAATGAGAGGAAATGCAGAGAGTGGAAATTAAGAATGCATACTCAGAAGTGTAGAGAATGATAGAGAAAGAAAGGATGGAGGATAATTTTACTACATTCAGGCTGGGATCCAGTGTTTGGATTAATGGTGTCATTATACAAAAAAGGGCTGCAGATAATACTCATTCTTAAAAATGACTTTGCTTGCAATTAAGTGACTTCAGTTATTGATTATTATTGATTTCTTGTTGCCTCAATTTGCATAATCTGCTAAAGATGAATGAATCATAATGTATTTATTATGTGGATGGGCAGAGTTTTTTTGAGAAAGGACTGACATGTTTGAGAGACACATTTAATATCCAGATCTACCAAGGCCAAGGGCTAAAAATGGTTATTGCTCTCCCAGAGGAATGTGCATTAGGAAGTATACTGCTGGACTGTGAAACAGGCAGTTCCACAAGCAAGTTCTCTCATTGCACATACTACATTGCACATGGAGGCTTTTAAACAGAGGCTGGATGGCCATCTGTCGAGGGTGCTTTGAATGTGATTTTCCTGCTTCTTGGCAAGGTGTTGGACTAGATGGTCTATGAGATCTCTTCCAACTCTATGATTCTATGGTTCTATGATTCTTCAGTCTTTAAATGGAATACTCCTAACCTTGAATGCCTTGTTTTAAGAGGATAGTGTATAACTTGGAAAGCTGCCCCAAGAGATGAGACAATTGTGCCACATTGGAACTGGAAAGGGCTGAACATTTCTTAAGCATAAGAATTCAAAAGGCAACTAAAGATACCTGTTATGTTCTAACTTGCATTTTTTTTGCTCTTCAAATTGATTTTTTCTGTTTTTCCTAAACTGCATTTTTAAAATTTCCCTATGTGGATTTTTTTTCCCAACTGGATTTCCCCAACTTACTTGCTTAGGCGATCCCTCGTAGTTTGAGGATGATGGTCTTCTACATGTAGTGTCTTAGCAGTGTGTCCATAGGTGGCTGTGCAGCCCTATTCTTGATCTGCATGTTCTCCCGCAGTGAGGACATCGGTTTCCAGACGGAAGACGGTCCCGGACAGGGTTGGCTTGATGAGCCTTTCCATTCCATTTCTATCTCATCCTGAGTTTTTATCATTTTATCTTGTTCATGTGGCCCGCTCATTGTGATTTTATTTTTGCATTGTTTTATTGTATTCTTATGTTTTATTTACTTTATTGTGATGTTTGTTCTGTGTTTTTGGTTTTATTTTGTTGTAATGCACTACTGGGCTTGGCCTCATGTAAGCCACCCCAAGTCTCCTTTGGGAAGATAGTGATGATGATGATGATGATTTATTCCTCTTGGCACGTTTCTACCTTTTGCCCTCCATTCGTGCCTCTTTGAATTCTGCAGCACAGCTGGTCACAGCTGACCTCCAGTTAGAGCACTCAAGGGCCAGGGCTTCCCAGTTCTCGGTGTCTATGCCACAGTTTTTAAGGTTGGATTTAAGCCCATCTTTAAATCTCTTTTCCTGCCCACCAACTTTCCATTTTCCATTCTTGAGTTCGGAGTAGAGTAACTGCTTTGGGAAATGGTGATCAGGCATTTGGACAATGTGGCCAGTCCAGCAGAGTTGATGACAGAAGAGCATCGCTTCAATGCTGGTGGAAACCCTAAAGCTATGTTGTTAGCTGTGATTTTGCTGTTGAAACAACTCTATTACCTTTGTACTGTTCAGATCTCACCACAATATTGTGTCCAGTTTTGGGCACAACAGTTCAAGAAAGATATTGAAAAACTAGAATGGCAAGAAGAGAATGAGCAACATGGCAAAACATCTAGAAACCAGGCCCTATGAGGAATAGCTTAAATCGGAGAAGACTGAGAAGTGGCATGGTAGTCATATTTATATTTGAAGAGGTATCATGTAGAAGATGGAGCAAGCCTATTTTCTGCTCTTCCAGGGAATAGGACAAAAACCAATGGATTTGAATTACAAGAAGGGAGCTGTGTGTATATTTTACTCTGTCTCCATGAGTAGTTCTCTTCAGAAGGAAGTTATTTCTTATAAACCATTTCAACAGAGCTGTCATCATCAGACACACTTTGGTTGGGCCCTGCCTTTCCAAAGGTAAAGGTTTACCCCTGACAATAAGTCCAATCGTGTCTGACGCTGGGGGTTGGTATTCATCCCCATTTCTAAGCCGAAGAGCCGGCATTGTCCATAGACACCTCCAAGGTCACGTGGCCAGCATGACTTCTGATGTGCCTTTGGAGAGTGACCATATATTCCATTCCTGTTCTTTCATCCACAGTGTTTTCCTCATATTGCACTTCCCCCCCACCTTATTGAAAATCTAACTCCACTGTTGCGTCCCCTACAAGCTCCTCCCCCACAAATATACCTTTTTCATTGCTATCTCATCTAGAGTTTTATCATTTTATGTTGTGCATTTGGCCCGCCCACCGTGTTTGATTTTCCATTATGTTATTTTGCACTGTTTCTTTTACTTGAATGGCTTATTTATTTTATTGTGATGTTATTTTTGTTGTTTATATTTTATTTTGCTGTATTGTATCGCTGGGCTTGGCCTCATGTAAGCCGCTCCGAGTCCCCTTTGGGGAGATGGTGTCGGGATATAAATAAAGATTATTATTATTATTATTATTATTATTATTATTATTATTATTATTACATGGAGTGCTGTTATCTTCCCACCGGAGTGGTACCTATTGATCTACTCACATTTGCATGTTTTCAAACTGCTTGGTTGGTAGAAGCTGGGGCTGACAGCGGAAGCTCACTCTGCTCCCTGGATTCAAACCTGTGACCTTTCGATCAACAAGATCAGCAGCTCCATTAATTTGTAACCAGAAAATAAATCTCTACATATCCAGGGAATCCCAATGAAAACAAACAGCCTGAGATATCTTCTAAGCCTTTTCTTAACTACTAAAGTGACAATAGCTCTGAGTAGAAATCTCTAGTCTAAAGTATACATCTTCTTTTGTTTTTATATGATCAAAATCCATTCCCACAACCCAAAAGTAAAAGATGGAAAAGAAATCATGCGGTAACTCAACTGAAGTAGCACCAGAGAGAGAGTCTGAAGGTGTGGGTATGTGTGTGCTTGAGAAGTCTCTATTGTTAAAATCCTGCAGAACTTTTGCTAGCACACTTCTGTATTATACAAAAACAGTAGCCGAAGCTTTCAGTTAACAATTCCTGGAGTGATTTTTAAAGTGCTTTGCAGTCTGATCAAATTACAAGAATTTCAGGAAAAATTAGAAGGGTTTTTCTAAAGCAGTATGAAATTTGAGGAAAATGCCAATGACCCTGTGTGGGCAAAACATCAAAGGCATTTTGAGGGGAAAAGATTGTTAGGGATATTTGGGGAAAAGTGCAGGATTCCACATACAGAACTTGGAATTATTGATTTTTGGACCATAGCTCCATGAAACACCTGGTCAGCATAGCCACCAGGAGCCCCCAGTAGCACAGTGGGTTAAACCCCTGTACCGGCACGACTGAAGATTGACAGATTGCAGGTTCGAATCCAGGGAGAGTGTGGATGAGCTCCCTCTGTCAGCTCCAGCTCCCCAAGCGGGGACATGAGAGAAGCCTCCCACAAGGATGATAAAACATCAAAACATCTGGGTGTCCCCTGGGCACCGTCCTTGCAGATGGCGAACTCTCTCACACCAGAAGCGACTTACAGTTTCTCAAGTCACTCCTGACACGACAAAAAAAAAAGCATGGCCACCAATAAAGCTAGCAGACGGTTCTGGGAACTATAGTCCACAAATAACATTCCCAATTTGTGTTTATGTGTTAATTTATGAATTTAGCAAAGAAATAGAAAAGATAACACTAAAATGTCAGAAGATCAGAATATATACTCAAGATGACCAGTGTCCACCAGTGCCATTTCCACCTCCTTCCATTTCTGCCATCACGTTTATGAAGCAAACTAGGGAAGCCATTCAAACTAGCAGAAAATGAGAGCCCTTCACAACCCAAGGAGCTTATTATGAACCTGCCTAGTTATTAATATCTTGGGAGGCAGCCTCTTGAAGATGCCGCTGCCCACAAAGCCCTTTTGTCCGGCACACAGGAAAGAGCTTTCCCTGGGTGGCTCGCAGGATGTGGAATGCATTGCCTCCCGAATTAGGATCGTTTTTGGCTTTAAAGCTGTTGAAATGTATCTCCTTAACTTCACATTTTACTTTATTTTAGTGTGCTTTTATTTCAATTGCTGGGTTTTGTTTGTTTTTTTTACTTTATAGTTTTATTTTGGAATTGTTCACTGCCTTGGTAGCACCTTGCAAGAACAGAGCAGAATTGTTTTTGTTGCTGGACATTAATATTAAGAAGAAGAAGAAGGAAAGCTTTGAATGTATTGTCGAAGACTTTCATGGCCGGAATCACTAAGTTGTTGTAGGTTTTTCAGGCTATATGGCCATGTTCTAGAAGCATTCTCTCCTGACGTTTCACCTGCATCTATGGCAAGCATCCTCAGGGGTTGTGAGGTCTGTTGGAAACTAGGAAAAATGGATTTATTTATCTACTAGCCATCCCCTGCCACATGTTGCTGTGGCCCAGTCTGTGTATATGTGTATATATGTGTGTATGTGTATATATGTATGTTTGTGTATATATGTGGGTTTGCACATACGTTGTAATGCATTTTTTTGGCTTTTTAAGTCCCTTCTGCTGTGTTTTTTTGAATGATGATCACTTGTTGGCCTGATAGGTATATTGTGTCCAAATTTGGTGTCAATTTGTTCAGTGGTTTTTGAGTTATGTTAATCCCACAAACAAACATTACATTTTTATTTATATAAACTAGCCGTCCCCTGCCATGCATTGCTGTGGCCCACATGGGGGTTCTGTGTGGGAGGTTTGGCCCAATTCTATTGTTGGTAGGGTTCAGAATGCTCTGTGATTGTAGGTGAACTATAAATCCCAGCAACGACAACTCCCAAATGTCAAGATTCTATTTTCCCCAAACTCCATCAGTGTTCACATTTGGGCATATTGAGTATTCGTGTAGAGTTTGGTCCACATCCATCATCGTTTGAATCCACAGTGATCTCTGGATGTAGGTGAACTGCAACTCCAAAACCAAAGGATACCCTTCCAGAATTTTCTGTTGGTCATGGGAGAACTGTGTGCCAAGTTTGGTTCAATTCCATTATTAATGAGGTTCAGAATGTTCTTTGATTGTAGGTGAACTACAAATCCCAGCAACTACAACTTCCAAATGACAAAATCAATTTTTGAGTGAATGACATGCATTGGGTTGTTAGGTGTCTTGTGTCCAAATTTGGTGTCAATTCATCCAGTGGTTTTTGAGTTTTGTTAATCCCACAAACGAACATTACAGTTTTATTTATATAGATGGAAGGCCCAGGGTGGGAGAAAGAACTCTTGTCTGTAGGAGCTAGATGTGAATGTTTCAATTGGCCACCTTGATTAGCATTTGATGGACTGGCAGTTCTTAGGTGTGGCTTGTTACTGTCTGGGGAAATCCTTTGTTGAGAGGTGATTAGCTGTCCCTGATTGTTTCTTGTCTGGAATCCCCCTGTGTTTGAGTGATGTTCTTTATTTGCTGTTATAATTTTAGATTTTTTTAATACTGGCAGCCAGATTAAAAACTTTGATTATTGCCAGATTAATTTGAAAGAGAGAAGGAGGAGGGTGTAGTTATTGAATGTAGATATGAAGGAAACTCAGGCCCAAGGCTAAAAATATAATAAGAGAGTGGCCTAGAGGTATTATGGGAGAGGGAGGGAAACATTTATAAAATTTAAACAACATCTAAAAACAAATGTTATATCTGAGCAATGTCCCCATCAAAATGTTTCCAAATTAAAACATGTAAAGTGTTGTGTGGCCATTGGCTATTCCTGGGCTAGGACAGTCTGACCACCCAAGCAGCCATGGACATAAATGCATCCGTGAGTCCAGTGCCCATTGCTCTGGCAGCAGTGGTGAACTGGAACAAAACAACTGGTATAATTGACAAGGAAGTGAAGAACAAAAGTCCTGTCCTTTCTGATTTATTGCTCTGGTCATGTAGTGGGGGTGGGAAGGAAGCAGGAGACCACCGTTTCTCTTTTTCCTTGATCTCAATGTTGTTGGAGCGCTTAGTTAGAATTTGGGGAATTAGACTGATGGTGCGGAAGGATTTTATGTAAAAATGTGGGCTGTTAGCTATGTCCATCAGGATTAACTAGGTAATATGCAGCTTCTTTTAAACTTACAGCTCTACCATGCATGTATAACAGTATGCCTTAAAAACAAAAAAGCCGAAATCAGGCAGGTGCCTTATCATATCAAGATTGTTTCATCATAGTTTGTCATTTCCTCCTCTGTGACTGAGTAGTATTCCCAATCCCTTTCTCACTTTTGTCCCTAAACTGTTGAGAGGCATGAATTCCCTTGATTTTTCCATACAGAGACATAGATGCACACATAAATACTAGGAATGGGGGAGGATGAGTTGATCTTTCCTCAAAGCTTGACAAAAGGAGATCAGCTGCACGTAGCTGGGACAAATAGCTTTCGGCCTCTTAACCCTCCCTAGCTTTGCAAAGTATCCTTGCTCCTGCTGTTGCCATTGCTGGGGCTTTAGGTAGTCTTTCAAATTGAAATCCTTTTGGTGGTGGCTAGGCAGGGAGGAAATCCAGAGCCTCGGCTGGATTGGCCTAATGCTACAGCACTCTAAACAATGTATTTTACAGAGGTTATGGTTTCACTTACTCAGAGCACCTGAAAAATGCTGCTGTTTACAGGGGATTAGAGCTCTAAAAAATCCTCAATGCACTAAGAAGAAGTGGAAAAGAAAGCAAGGAAAGAATTGGAAGTTAGTCTGCCTGAGGGCTGCGCAGACAAAAACTTTTGTGCATAGAGAAAGGTTTTTCTGGTTTGTACCAACCTTGCTGCCATCTTCTGGTTCTCCACATATTTTCTGGTTTATCCTTTCCCCCTTTTCAGACAATATGGTCTTGCTTAAGTAAATCTGTGCCCAAAATCAAGCCAAGGTGTCGTGAACAGCAGACTTGTCCAACACATTATAAGTATGTTCATTTTTTAAATTTATTTTTATTGAGATTAAAAGTGTCTCCAGCTAGAGTGGACCAGCCACTGCCAGAAGGGACAGAGAGTTTCATCTATGCTGATGATCGTGCCATCACCGTTCAAGCAGGGAGCTCTGAAGTGGTTGAACAGAAGCTCTCCGAAGCCCTAGGTGTTCTTACTGCCTATTATAGGAAAAACCAGCTGATTCGGAATCCATCTAAAACACAGACATGTGCTTTTCATCTTAAGAACAGACAAGCATCCCGAGCTCTGATGATTACCTGGGAAGGAATCCCACTGGAGCATCGCAGTACACCCAAATACCTAGGAGTTACCTTTCAAATGAAAGATGGGTTTTCTGGGATTCTGCAGAGGCACCTCTGGGATGAAATCTTGCCTGATTCTTGCTTGGTACAAGGTCCTGAATTTCCATTAGATAGTTTGCAAGAAAAGTTTGTGAAATGCAATACTTCCCTCACCCTCTTCAGAATCCCTGTCCCAACCGTCTTAAGATCTGCAAATACCCAGATTAAGTTTTCTCAAACAATCATAATACCTGTATCTGAGATACAAATTGTAGTGCTGTTCCACCAAATCCTGAAAGATGGGACTTAATTCAGCATTAAAACATTTCTAGAGCTGTCGACAGGAAGCCATCATCATACAAGGCTCTGGGGGCACATACTGAAGTTACAGTCATGTTTTGAATATCCCTTGGTAGTGCTAGCAAATAGCTCAGGGTTTTTGTTTTTATTCTCGGTTATGTACCAGATCGCATATGGTAGATGTGAAAGAGATAAACAACTCTGGTAGAAGTTCAAACTGACAAATTTCCAGCTTTATTTTTGTGTACCAGTGAAAGAGTGGATGAAAACAAACATATTGAAACATCAGATGAGACAAAGGTGCTCCTGATCAGTGTAAAGATAGAATGGGACTAGGGATTCATACTATGCTGGATGTCAAAGTTTTTGCACACTTAAAGCCCATTACATCCATTTCTGGAGATGCTTGATCTGGCCATGCCTTAGGTACATCCCTTTTTAAAAAAAATCTTTATTAAGAATTTTTTTAAATCTAAAATTACAATAAAACATCAAATAACTACTTATAAAGCATAAGATGAACCTGCATTTCTCTATATGTAACTGCTTTGGCCCTGAGATCCTCAAGAGAGGCCCCACCACCACCACCATTACTTTGTACAGAGGCAGAGAAGTTTGGGTCATGTTGCTTTCACATACAGGAGAGGGCATTTTAAAACAACTTTGTTTATCTTTGTAATATTTTTAAAAGTTCTTTGGGGCAATTTTTGAGTAATCCAAGGGGAGATTTCAAAGGTTGACAAGAGTTGTGGTCCAGGAATTTGGGGAGAGTCAGCCTGGGAAAGGCTGCTGTAATACAGATGGGGCACTGAGGGTAAGAGGGATACGCTAACATGGACCACCAGGTGAGTTCACGGTTGCAATGTGAAGTAAAGATTTATACTGGGGATTCTTAGTTGCCACCTCAAAATAATGTCTCCCTCATTTTTCCTTTGCAGGTCGTGATATGGCAAGTACAACTTTGCCTGGGTATCCACCCCATGTACCACCAACTGGACAGGGCAGCTACCCAACCTCAACTCTTGCAGGAATGGTGCCTGGTAAGTTCTTTCTTGCCTGGCATCCTTGTGTATATATGTTTTTATCAGACAGTAAAATAGTTTGTGAAATGTTCAACTCTGCCTCGTTTGCAAAGTGTTTTGGTTTAGTGATGAACCAGCTGCAGGCTATCATGAATTGTACTAATTATTTGAAGTCTTGTTTATCAGGTCTTTAGTCTGGTTATGGAACTGAAACTGAAACGGATTACTCAAGTACAGTGGTTCTCAACCTGTGGGTCCCCAGATTATTTTGGCCTTCAACTCCCAGAAATCCTAACTGTGGGTAAATTGGCTGGAATTTCTGGGAGTTGTAGGCTAAAGCACCTGGGGATCCACAGGTTGAGAACCTTTGCTCTAGTATAAGGACTTCAACCACTGAGGCTGAATCCAACTCTTCTGAGGCTCCAATTTAGACCTCTGGTTTCTCCGAATGGTCATGCCTCTTTTTAAGGTTTACTTATGGGCAGTAAGTAAATAAACAAAAACAGGCTGATATTATCTACAGGGGTCTGTCTTTGAGGAGAGTTTGAAGCATTCATTTGGTTAAAAACACTAGCAGCTACTGTCAATATTTTAAATTAAGTCAGTAGATTCTCAACAACCTGCATTATTTGTTAGGGGTTTTTTCAGGCTTAATTTGTACTACTGTTTTGACCTTTAAAAGCCAATCTTTTTCATTCACTATTATGGTTGAATCGTTAGGCAGTTTTCAAAGCATTTTGGCATTTGTCTTCATTGTCAGTTCTTCTCCTCTGGTTTCTATTGTCCTGAAAGCTTTCTTCAAGAAGCATGTAGCCTGTGGGATGAATATCCCATGGATTGATAGTCATTCCTATTTTCTCTTCTGCCTGGGCATACCACTTGACTCCTGTCTGACTTTCCAAGGCTTTACTTGGCTCATGAATGTAGTATAACTTACCAGCCTAAAGCTTTACAATGGGAAAGAGCCCTTCAAACTGTAGCCTTTCCAAACCACATCAAAACACATTGTATGGTCTTTTTTGCTATTTCTTCCCATCCATCTTTGACTATGAAGAACCAATCAGTTAACACGTTGAGCCAAACACAGGCTTTCCTGGCTGAAATGTTAATACCTTCTCCTCAGTTGTCCTACCCACTCCACTTTGAGAATTTATCTTTCCCTGATGCCTGATAACCAGCCAAGTTTTCCTTCAGTTTGGCAAGATTTACACTAGGGAGAAGAGCTGGAGGAAAGACATTCCCATCAATGCCCAAGAAAGGTGAAAATTTGGCATCTGGCCCACATTGCTTCCCTGGAAATGGAGCAACAGGTTATGAACCAGGCAGAAGAACACAGCCTGTAAAATGTGCTTCCTGGAATTTGAACATAGGCTGAGCTGGCTGCCTTTAGAAATAGCTCTACCTCCTCCGTACACTTCTCCATGTCAAGCCAGTGAATTGTCGTGATTGCAGCACAGCCTTCTTCCACTCAATACTAGCATGACCCATCCATGTTCAGCACTCTGTTACATCTCTACCTCAGTCTCCTAAAGGAGTCATTAGAAGTACTCTGTAGTCATGATACAGTTGCCTCTCTCTGATCTCAATGGCTACCTACATGCCTTGAAATGTTAGAAGTGACTCCTGTTCTGTGAAGCTTAAACAAAAGAGTTCCAGGAGGCCACTTATCTGTTGCCTGTGGTATGCACAAAAAGTGAAAAACAGTCTTGTTTCAGTAACTATTCCACTGGGTGGTAAATTTTACTCACCTTGCCTGTTTCCTTATTGGAAAACCCCTTCTGCAAAGAAGTAAAGTGACTCAATCAGTGGTTGTCTTATGGGAAGATTTCAGAAGGTTTCCTCTTCTGGAACTGTACTGTGAAACCACGTTCTTTGTCACAGACTTAACCTTTGTCAGAGCAGTGCTGTCATTGAGCCTGGCATCACCCACAGCCTTGAATGAGCTATTTTCCAATATGTGTGAATCATAGAGACTACGAGGAGGAGGAGGAAGAAGTTGGCTACCAATAACATGGCAAGAAAACCCTATGATAGGTTCAGCTTAAGTCACCATACGTTAGAAAAAACCTGAAGGCACACAACAACAACTATAACATCAGCACATTGCCCAAAAATCTCATGTTGGCATTACTCAACTGCCTGATAATAGTATCTACTGTTTGTCTCTACCTATAATTGAGTAGTATATTGCAAAATATACAGCTTAGGGAAGTGGGAAGCACATCAATACATAGATCTGCACATATATTCACTGCTGATTGGAGAGTATTTTGTGGAAATAAAATACTGAAAACAGGTCAGAAATTCTAAGGAATTTGGCCATTCTAGAAACAAACCATTTTTTCTTCAAAATAGAAGGAAAACAAAGTTTAAATTATTCGGTAGGAATGAAAATGCAACTGTAGGTAAATGAGGTTTTTATAATACATATAAAGAAACTTTCCTTTTATCTTCTCAAAAAGGATTTTGAGAGATAATTGGAGCTTCTTCTTCTTCTTCTTAACTTCCTATCTCCTCTCCTTAGAAATAGTTTAATATTTTAGGTCTCCTAACAATCCCCTCTTTCCATGGACCTGAGAACAGCCTAGCTATCAACTCAACTTTGAGGAACGAGGAATTGTTTTGCCCAGCAAATTCCTAGCTGTTCTAATATTGAAGCTCGACTGGTAGTTATAGGACTGTCCTCAAATATACAGGATTTGCTTACTGTTTGGGGTTTGCATTTTCTCATGTAGTTGGTCTTTCAGTACTTCCTCCTTTGCATGCTTTTCTGGAGCATCCTAGACACTGGCACCAAAGCTCTAGGACCAGTTGAGAACATAGAGTCATAGTGTTGGAAGAAACCTCATGGGCCAACCAGTCCAAGCCCCTGCCAAGAAGCAGGAAAATCACATTCAAATCACACACACACCCCCGACAGATGGCCATCCAGCCTCTATTTAAAAGCCTCCAAAGAAGGAGCCTCCACCATACTCCGGGGCAGAGAGTTCCACTGCTGAACGGCTCTCACAGTCAGGAAGTTCTTCCTAATGTTCAGATGGAATCTCCTTTCTTGTAGTTTGAAGCTCACAGGTCACACCCAGGGTCTGTTGTAAAGGGAGCAGCAGTTAAACAGAATCAACTTCTGATGGGGAAAGTACACGTGTTTCATTAGTGATCTGGGCAGGAGATAGCTCAGTTCCTCTTGGTCACAAAAGCTCATTACCCTGCAGGCATATTTCCTTTCACTCCTCTTCAATAAACACCTTTCACACCCGCTGCTTCTTCTTGCCTCCTTCTTCTGGCTCCCCTTGACTGCTCTGGAGAGAAAGCGGTTCTTTCTCCTCTACTTAACCTGGACTTGAGAATTACTGTAAAGTATTTAGCATGACAATACAGATGGGGGAAAGGGAGCCAATGAGTCCTCTTTTAACAGGCACACAGAAGCTTTGTGCAGAAACTCCTATTTGATTTGTCTTTGAATGGTCATATTCCTTTCTTATTGCAGCTCTGCTGAAGTTCAGCTATGCTCTCCTCATAAAATTCCTTGTAAATTAACTCCTTCCTGGTCACAATTTGTCACTAGGAATGAATATCATGGCTCTGGCAACTAACCTTCCTCATGTCTGTGTTGTATTTCTATAAACAGACAAAGATTTGTTGTTATTCATTCGTTCAGTCGCTTCCGACTTTTTGTAACCTCATGGACCAGCCCATGCCAGAGCTCCCTGTCGGCCATCACCTCCCACAGCTCCTTCAGAGTCAAGCCAGTCACTTCAAGGATGCCATCCATCCATCTTGCCCTTGATCGGCCCCTCTTCCTTTTTTCTCCCATTTTCCCCAGCATAATTGTCTTCTCTAAGCTTTCCTGTCTCCTCATGATGTGGACAAAGTACTTCAACTTTGTCTCTACTATCCTTCCCTTCAATGAGCAATCGGGCTTTATTTCCTGAAGTATGGACTGGTTGGATCTTCTCGCAGTCCAAGGCCCTCACATATCTTTTCTCCAACACCACAGTTCAAAAGCATATATCTTCCTTTGCTCAGCCTTCCCTATGGTCCAGCTCTCACATCCGTAGGTGACTATGGAGAATACCAGTGCTTTAACTATGCAGATCTTGGATGCCAGTGTGATGTCTCTACTCTTCATTATTTTATCGAGATTGGACATTGCTCTCCTCTCAAGATTAAATGACTTAAAATCATGGGGAAGCAAGACAAGGGGCTCAAGTAAATGCAGCTGTTGACATCAAGTGGCATTGAACAGTGTGAGTGGTAGGCAATAGGGCCTCTCCATATATTGTTTTAACTCAGCTCCCAACACCATGCACTATTGACCATACTGACTTGGTGTGAAGAGAACTGCAATCCAGCAATATTCAGGGCCTACATTTGAACTACATGCAGAGAAGCAGAGAAGCTGCATTCCCTGATGCCTGGTAACCAGCACATGCAATTATCTTTGACTGCTGATTTGGTATAATGGTTACATTCAGCCCTCAGTGAGCCAGAAAACCCATTGGGAGACCTTTGGTCAGTCATCCTACTTCACAGGATACATGTGCAGCTAATGAACAGATTGTTAGAAAATGTCCAAATCTGTCCTCTCACTCCCTCCCTGTCTTAGTGTGTGACATGCCTTATGACTGACTTGCCCTCCTTTTCTTATTTTAGGGAGTGAATTCTCAGGAAATCCTTACAGCCACCCTCAGTACACAACCTACAATGAGGCCTGGAGGTTCAGCAACCCTGCACTACTAAGTGAGTATCTCTTTTGACAATCAGCTTCCCCTTCCATTTCTCCTACTCTCTCTTTTCTGTTTGTCTTTATTTTATTTTCCTTCTTTTTTTCTAACTGGTGAGTAATGGCTTAGACCCCTAAATCTGTCCTTACAGGGATTCCCTCAGCTGTCATAGAAGAGGGAGGGAGTCCACACTGCCCAGCAGCATGGCGCATGGTTCAGCCACTCTAAATGTCCCCATCCCATCCTCAATGTTTTGATGTTCTCCAGTCTTGACACTGCACCTACCTTTTCCTCACTGACATCATCTGTAGTGATGGGGTGCCAAGTTGGGGAGGGAGAGAGGAGGAAATCCCTCTGCTCCCTCCTTTCCCAGGGTTCCCTGTAATTCTGACTGAAGTTAGAATGAGCATTGGGGAAAAGGTAGATGCTGTATCACAGCCAGGAATCACCACAAAATGAAGGAGGCAGGGCCACCCAATCCTGGGGAATGCAGAAGGACCGCCAGGGCAATTGCAACTGGTTCCATTTAGGAACCGGTCCAGCTGTTCTCAATGCCCCTAAGCTGGGGAAAAGCCCAACTCTTGGGACAGGTGTAGAGCTTTGCTAAACTCTAGTTAACCTGCAACTAGGCTGAATTAAAGTGACATTGCCATAGATCAGTCTACTGGAGTACATAGCCATCACTAGGCTGATCCATATCTGGTCTAAATGGTCTGTGTAGATGTGTCCCTAGTGTTTTTTTTTAATTTTCTTCCAATGGACCTTGGAAATTAAATTAAGGAAGAAACATTTGTACACACATTCCAAATCATTTCTTACTTATGACAATCCTAAAGTAAACCCATTACAAGGTTTTATTTGCAAGATTTGTTCATGAGGAGGGTACCTTTTTACTCTTCTTCAGGATGAGAGAGTGTCCTGAAGTCACCCAGTGGATTTTCATGGCTGAGCAAGGGATCAAACTCTGAGTTATAAGCCACTACACCACACAGGCTCTCCTTCAGTTTGCTCTAGAGAAATCTTATTAAACGCAAAGAGAGGTTGTTTGAAATTACAAATATGCTTTGGATTAGGCTGCCAGGAAATGAAGGTCCTATTAGCATTGTCTGTAATTTTGTAATTGTGTACCTGGGAGTAAATCCCACTAAACCTCAAAAATTTACTTCCAAGTAGACATGTACAGTTTTTCTGCTTTAAAGCTGGAGTTATGGGGAAACATTTAATTTAGAAGTAAACTTGTACTGGAAACAGTAGAATTTGCTTCTTAGCAAACATACATAGGATTTCACTTGCAAAGAGGTGTGATGACAGTGAGGTCAACCCAAAAACCATAGCATTTTAGATAAGGCTATCATGTTGCTGCAAGAAAGCTTTCATGTTTTCTAGAAATTGTTATCTAACTAGGTTGAGAAAGAATTCTGGAGAACTTCCAAGTTTGTTGAGAACTTTAGGACATTTTTATTGTTCCTAATTAAGGGCTTTATTTTACTTCAGATATTTGATATCTACACACACACATCAACATCACTGTCATTTCTTACCATTTTAATACCTGCCTGGAAGTGAAAAGTTGTCATAATTATGTACATTTGTCTTGAAGCAAGTTCTATAGCTGAATCTAGTGGTTTACTGGTCCCAAGTACTAGTACAATCCTATATAAGGCACCTTTTTGGTTCCTGAGGGAAAATGATGTTGGCTTTTGATGTGATTCAGTAGAGCTCTTCTTCAGTTCTGCTCAAAAATTAAGCTGGGCTTATTCCACAGTTGAATATGTATATGACTACAGCCTTTGTTGCAGATTAGTTTATCTAGAAGACTGGCAACTATTTCCCTTCAGATGTTGTTGGACTGCACTTTAATTAATTTATTTTATTTTAATAAAATGTTAACTTCCAGTAACTGTATTTTATCCTAAAGGCACCAGATCTCATCTTAAATTGTAAACTAAGAAGGGTCAGCCCTGGTTAGGACTTGGATGGGAGAATTCTCAGAAATGCCAGCTGCTGTTGGCTAAGAAAAGAAGGAAAGAACAGGCAGAGCCACCTCTGAATATTCATTGCCTAAGAAAAGCCTATGAAATTCATGGAGTTGCTATAATTGAACGTGCAACTTAAAATCCCATACGTAGAGCTGTACTCTGCCTGCCCAATGGTGTGGGATGATGAGAGTTATGTTGTGGTCGATGAGAGTTATATGAGAGACCACTATTGCCAACCCCATTTTAAAGTAGTCCGTGGTGTGAGTTTTATTCTATATTTTAGTTAAAAGTAAGTGTATGGTAGTAGGAATCTAGATTAGGACCACCTCACTTGCTATGATGATGAAGCAGTTTAAGGCTATAGAATTTATTTTACCCCAATGCAATGTCAGTTTTATTAGCTTTGTTTCTGTAACAATGATTAATAAAATTCATTATGAATCAAGTTCCCTGTAAAGGTGTAAAGCACACCTTCCCTACAAGTCCCCTAAAACTGATGGGTATTTGTATATTTTGCCAGCTTTTTGTTGTTCACATACCTTAAACAGACTGTGCCCATTATATACTTTACTACATATTATACTTTACTACTTTTTATTCCAAAAATTGAAACCCTTTAAAAATAAATGTCCATCTTGTCCATTGATCCACATGCAAGGATCCTGATGTTAGTTTTCATTGACTACTATTCATCTAGTTTTCATCCCACCCACACACACACACACACTTTCATTCCCTTGATTTTGTATCCCAGAATGCAAAAAAGGCCTATGCTTTGTGACTGTCAACAAATTCAATGCAATGTAGAAGGAGTAGAAATAACACCTAAACCATAAATCTCTCACCCCAGAATGGAAGAAATAATAAAGTCTAAGCATTGGATCCATGATCTGCTTTCTGGGGATGAAAGAGCTGGTAGAACAAGTGAAGTGTCTATCTTCAACTTTCTCCTACCCCTCTACAGTTGCCTCTGCCCCAAGACAGTGTTAAGGGACCTTATAGAATGAATGGGTCACTGGTGATTCCTGGGGAGGAAGAAGCATCAAAGATTTCCCTGGTGTTGGTAGCTGGAGAAGAATTATTCATACTGAGAGAGGAAAATATTGGGGCCTAGATTTAAGAGTTTTATGTCATAGGCTCACAAAGCACACTGATGGAGCAACAAAACAGTACTATTACAACTGTGATGGTCCCAGCAGGGACATATGCTGGAGGTCACTTCCTATTGGATGCTTTACATCTGTGGCATGGCTTGTAATGTCTTTGTTTGGTTTTGGATTTTATGAATGTATCACATTAGAAATACATATGGTTGTCCAGACACAATTATCTGGATGTGGTGGACTACAGTTCCCGTCATCCTCCCTCAATCTGCCCCTCCTCAAAACCCCACCAATATTTTAAGTTGGCCATGGTGAGTATGTGTGCCAAGATCCACACATACTCAGACCCTTTGTCAGTAGGGTTCATAATTTCTGTAGATGTGACTGGACTACATATCCCCCACTCCTAAACCCATGATGGATATGTGTCAAATTTGGTCCAGATGTTTTGTCCCTGGCTATGAGACATTTCTTTGGATGTGGGAGCCATCCTGGAAAATACATACATGCATACATACTTAGTTAGGACCTCATCACACTTTCCAATGTAACCATCCTAGGATATTTATTTATTTATCATGTCGGGAGCAAACCAAACAGTTGTATTGCATTTTTAACAAACAAACAAACAAAACACAAAGTTTTCAATCTTGGTAGTTAATTAAATGTCCTTTGACCAGTAGCTGGCCACTTGGATTGCCTCTGGTGTTACTATAAGAAGGCCCTCCATCGTGCATGTAGCAGGGCTCAGGTTGCATTGCAACAACCTAGCAATCCTAGGATGCTTGCCAGCCAGTTAAGGGATGGCTGGGCACACAGCCCATCACATAACGTCCTTCAACTTCTAGTGAAGGTCCCACCCCCTAATTGTTGTGGAAGCATCATGTTGGAGCCAGCACACTTCTGCCCCAGTTGGGTGATGCTTCCCATGTGTGATGGAGGACGTGGCACCTGCCATTTCACCATGCGTCTTGGTGAAATGTCAATGGGGAGGGGGGAAAGCATGTAATACGGGTACTATATACATACATATTTTGACTTTTATTATATATACATAGATATAGTTAAATGTGTCTAGTATACATAATCAGATTGGAATCTAGGATGCAGCCCAATACTCTGGATCTCTTTTCTATGTGCTGAGCAGTAGGTAATGGAGTAACATAGGTTTCTGATGTTCTAGCCCAGAGGTCTTCAAACATTTTAAACAGAGGGCCAGGTCACAGTCCCTCAAACCGTTGGAGGGCTGGATTATAATTTGAGAAAAAACATGAATGAATTCCTATGCACACTGCACATGCCATATTTGTAGTGGGAAAAAAACACTTAAAAACAATACAATAATTAAAATTTAAGAATAATTTTAACAAATATAAACTTCTTAGTATTTCAATGGGTAGTGTGAGCTTGCTTTTGACTGATGAGATAGGATTATTGTTGTTATTGTGTGCTTTCAAGTCGTTTCAGACTTAGGTTGACCCTGAGCGAGAGCCGGGTAAATGACCTTCGAGGGCTGTATCCGGCCCTCGGGCCTTAGTTTGAGGACCCCTGGTCTAGCCTATTATACCGTCCTGTTCTCGTCTGTGTTCTCCCTATTGACCATTCACAAGAGCCTCTCCTGAGATGTCTGCCTCTCGTCCCTTTTAACATGCCCCCTTCTCTTTCTCTTTCTTATTTTATTTTACTGTATGTCCTTTCAATCAGTCCATTCTTCTCCTGTGTTAACTTTCAGGTTCCCCTTATTATTATAGTGCCACATCCCGGGGCTCCGCACCTCCCACTGCTGCCGCTGCCTATGACCGCCACTAGTTACCATGGAAACCACATGAAACTGCAGGGTGACAGCCTAGGCCTCCATATTGTACCTGTCTGATGAACATTCTGCACCCCTTGGAAGGATGAAGAAAATCGCTCCATGTCCATCAACCACTCCCTCCTACCCCACCCTCATCTTTTGAGACTGCAGGACATACTGGGATGTCACGTTTGCTACCACCAGATCGAAAACTTCATGTCCTTTGCAGTCCAAGCAAGCAAGTTTATTAGAGGATGGCAAAGACAGGCCTGTGATCAATTCTCCTGCTGCTGCTGTGGCGGCTAATGCCACGGCAATACTTCTGACTGTCCCACATGAATTGTTCTTTGACTCCCCGGCCTTCCGTTCCTTCCACACGAGGCTTCCCCGACCCCAAACTGTGAGAGGAGTCTGAGCAATAGAGTCTGCCCTCTCTTCCTTTGGACTGATGCAGACAGGAGTTCGCAAAGGTGACGACTGCTGACAACCCATTGTGTCCCTCAGAAATGCTCTTCTGTGAAAAACACTTCAGAACGAGAACAGGTTCCTGAAGCCACAAGCTTGGCTTATTGTGTTACCAAGGAGGCGTTCCACAAGGTTTTCTGTGAGCCATCCACTCCAATTTCTCCATAGGTTGGTTAAAAGAATTAGGCCTTGCTTTCCGCACAGTTTCATCCGAAGACTGATGGTGTCCATCCAGTATATCATAATTTTGCAGGCGGGCATTTGGGAGGAAGCCATCCCCACGTAACATAAGCGTAAGATTCAAGTCAGACAGGAGACTGGAATGATGTCAACCAACCAATGGCAAAATGAAGAACTATATAAATAGATATATAAAAAATAACTTTTTAATGCTTTGTCCTTAAGGTCTGTAAAAAGGAGGAAAAAAAGAACAACCCCCCAGTTTTCTAAAAGCAAGACGTTCCAGCGAAACTAAACTGAAACACCATCCCAACCTCAATGGTAGACATTATTTCTGAACAATAATTCTCCCCTTTCATTCATTCTTTTTTCTGTTTTCAGTGGGCATGTCCATGCGAGGTAGAGAAGAGTGCCAGCGCATTATTTGAGGGCACTGGTCACACTACTCAACTCTAGTAAAAACCAGGAAAGCGGGGGAAGTTAAATCTGCTGCCCTGGCCCTCTCCCTCCACAACATTTCTTTAGCAAGTTATCACTGCAAAAAATAAATATTAAAATTATATATTGCAGGGGGCTGGTCACATTTTGGGGCACATAACATTGAACCAAAACAATTTCTTGGTTCTTTAGCAACCAGATTCTGCCATATTTTCACACTGAAGAACTACATGGGGTTCACTTCTCTCAATGAAGCTATAGTATTCTGAAATAAGTGACACAAAGAAATTAAAAAATGTAATTCCTACTTGCTCCCACATTTTGACCAGGTCTCATAACACTCAGCACAGCACTTTTCCTGCTCTTAGGACTATCCATTTCCTTGTTTCTGAATGAACAATACTGGGCAGAATGGGGATCTCTAACAATGTCACTTGCTTTTCTAGAGACTAATGTCTTCCCTTGGTGGACTCATAGATGAAAACACAGTAAGTGTTCTACAGAAGGTTGCTGTGCAAAAGGAGTAGTTATGTATCATTGGTCTCATCTACACTACCATACAATCCAGTGTCTGAATTCCAATTATCTGCTTTGAACTGGATTATATGGCAATATAGACTCATATAATCCAGTTCATAGCAGATACTCTGAATTCAGAAACTGGATGATAAGGCAGTGTAGATCCAGCCATTCACTATCCCAGGGCGCACAATCCTTTTGGCCTTGAGGGCTATATCCAATGGGTAGTGCAGGGCACAGCACATGTGTAAATACAGATACCGGAAACCAGGTTCACTGATGAACAGGAGAGCCTTGTGCTACAAGTAGAAGGAAAATTGTGATGTGGGAAGCTAGGAATAATCTCCCCCACCCCCACCAGCCACTTGATTGAGATGTGGGTGGGCTCCTATTGATTTTGGCTGAAGGGCACAGTATTCATGCAAATTTCATAAGCAAAGGAGACTGACAACATCCAGTTGAATGGGATGTAAAGGAGAGAGAAAGTCTCAAGATGTAAACAATTGGTTTTATTCTCTGCCTCCTCACCCCCATCCTCCATAAATCCCAGTGCTTTTCAGCCAATACATATTTACATGACTGTCCTCAGGGGAGTGTTAAAGAAAAGAGGAAGACATGCAAACATTAATACAAAACATGAGCGGAATAGATTAAAAATGTCACAGGATACATATGCCTTATATTAACTTCCACATGAAATGATATCTATGAAGATTGCTACAGTCAGCAAAATAGTAACATGCATATGAAAGAGGACATTCCACATATTTATAAAGCAATCTGCAGAGATTACGAAAAGTGGACCTCCAATCCTGCAAATGACAACTAGTATTTTCCAGATTAGATGGTAGAATATTATAGAGTTGGAATGTTTCTTTTCTTGTATCAACATATCCACAAGCCCCTAACACATAAGTACTCTAATATAGTGTTTCTCAAACTCCGATCCTCTAGGTCAGTGGTTCTCAACCTGTGGGTCCCCAGATGTTTTAACCTTCAACTACCAGAACTCCTAACAGCTAGTAAACTAGCTGGGATTTCTGGGAGTTGTAGGCCAAAACATATGGGGACCCATAGATTGAGACCCACTGCTCTAGGTGTTTTGTACTTTAGCTCCTATGTCAGCTGTTAGGAATTGTGGGAACTGATGTCTCAAACATCTGGAGGAGCAGCCTTTGAGAAACACCGCTCTAATACATTTTCTCTTAATGCAATACATTATACATAGGCAAATTATTTAAAGCATGCATAAGGCACCATTCAGAAACATTAAGAACAAGAAATCAGTCTGCTAAATCACAATTCATTAAAGGTAATATAAGGCATTTGTATATAATATTTTTGATATATTCAGTTCATGATTTGTAATATAGTTGTCCATCCTTTCACTTTTAACAGTCCTTCAAGAAGGATCATACAAACACTGTTCAGCCAAACCATAAGAAGCTTTTTTTCTTTTTTGAATATTGGAAAAATATACATCCCAATGTTCTGTGTCTCCTTTGTTATCAAACTCAGATTTCATAACCATATTATCTCCTTTTGCAAGCATACTAAGAAGCATCCTATTGCTAAAATTGCAATGTATGCAAACTCTCAAATGTTAGAATTGAAATAAACATGCAGATAGGACAACTTTATGCAAACCAGGCATATCTGCACTTATTGTTTTTATTTTAAAATGTTTGTTTGAATCCAACATTTCCTCCAGCCATGTTCCTAATGCTCCAACCAGTGAGCAATCTTTGCTGATTCCTCCTCTGCAGCCTCAAGACCATCTCCAGTGTTTATCTAGAGCAGTGGTTCTCAATCTATGGGTCCCCAGATGTTTTGGCCTTCAACTCCCAGAAATCCTAACAGCTGGTAAACTGGTTGGGATTTCTGGGAGTTGTAGGCCAAAACACCTGGGGACCACAGGTTGAGAACCACCGATCTGGAGGACCCTTAATAACACCTGGAATGGCCTTTCATGGGTAGGGGTAGGAGTAGAGGACTGCAGATCAAGGAGGGATCAGCACAGCTAAGATGCCTCCCTTATTCTACTATTGGAAATGCACTACTGCTTCAGAAACTGTCTAGACACAGCAGAACGCTTCCTTCTACACAGAATATAGATCTGGATGTGTAGGAGCTGGGGAA
Organism: Anolis sagrei ordinatus; assembly: GCF_025583915.1. Taxonomy (NCBI): domain Eukaryota; kingdom Metazoa; phylum Chordata; class Lepidosauria; order Squamata; family Anolidae; genus Anolis; species Anolis sagrei. The sequence goes on along the minus strand of NW_026846588.1, from coordinate 130,988,764 downwards.
GGAATTGCATTCTGCTTAAGAAGAAAATGGCAGATTATAGTCCAGGCACAGCTATCTTGAATACATCTGGGGAGTAAGATCAAAGCAGATAATTCTTCTAGGGCTACAGTTTTCAAAAAGTAAAGCAGGAGTAAGCAGTCCAGGGAAGACAAAAACATCCTTGCCACCTCTCCCTAGTATCACAAGGGAAGCCAAGAGGCAGGGGGTGAAGTCACATTCACATAAGTATAAAAAGGGAGGTTTTGTGCCCCGTTTTTTCTACAAATTGCCAATACAGCATGGAAATAAGAAATGACTGTCATAGGAGAGGAGGTTATCTTGTTTCACAGGCCTCTTCCACGGGATTTTAAAAAGCATGTTGCTAAACAGGAGCCCCATGGCGCCTTTCCAAGCTTCTGTGTGGCCCCAGAGCAGCTTCTTTTTAATTCCTCTGTAATTCAGAGGACACTGAGTTGTGGATGCTCATAAAAACAAGCCTTTCTGTTCCACCCCAGTCTATATATTCATGTTTGTGCTTTATATATGCCATTATCACCCTCCAAATTATAAAATGAAGTACAAAAATCTTTCTGTAAATATACTTGCTGTTTTGTCTCTTCCACAGCACACAATTGGGGTGACCAAAAAGCATTTCATTATCATATCTATATCCAAATTCAGGCTTCTTTAAAGTTTAAAAACACAAGGACAGCCACTGCTCATGCATATGCGGTATTTAAAACCCTGTTTTTAAAGGAGGGGATTTCATTTGTCCATTGACTAGTTTTGAATATGATTCCCAAAATGTTGCTGTTGGTGGGACCAACAGCAACGTGCCCCTGAAGTCCAGCTGTTCCTGGTTTCATGTTACACATCCAAGACAGGAAGGAAAAGTTATACAAATATTGGCATATTTCAGTTACGTAAAATTCTCAGGTCCAGAAAAATGTATGTGAAGGAAAGAACAGCTGACAACAATTCGACTTTTCATTCATCGCCTTTCACTTAACACTGGTAGGATCGAGGGAGAATGTGTATCACTTCACCACGGCTGGGTTAGTTTCAGGGCCATTAAAATCCTGTTCAGTTTAGCCTGCCTTGATTGTAAGGAAGGGTAAGCAGTTCTGTCTAGAACATCCTATGCAAAGGACCAGGCTGTGCCTTGGCCTTTTCCACCACCTCTTCTCAAGAACCAGCTGTGAATGTGGGTAGTACATTTGCCAAAGACTGTTTAATGTTGGCACCTGGTTGTTCTGAGTTATGGTTCATGGATTGCATTGTAAAGCAGTATTATTGTTGAGTTTAGGAACCGACATGGGGATTTATGTGATGATGCTATACAAAAGACAACCATCGGTATCCATATATATCCCACCGGTCTGGACTATGCAGAAAACACAAAGATTCTATCAATTATTTAATATTTTGTTATTTGCGGGGGAAATTACTGCTTTGTAGGAAGATGATGTGTGTAATGTGAAGGCAATTCCTCTTGTATATAAGCCCATTCTGCATCTTCATCTTGCTAGTGATTGAAACAGACTCACCTCATTGTGTAGATAAGGCACACATTCTCTGTACTGTTCAAATCTCATTGTGCTCACTGAAAACAAATCTCTGTGTTCAATAAAGCACAGGACAAATTCAAAATCTGTGGGGAGGAACCACGCCTGACAGGGCCTTTCCCCTGGCAACCTTCAGCAGCCCCAGAAGTGGTTCATCATTTCTTTTCCCTTTTCAAGTAAAGCAAAGGACAAATGCAGGGAAAGAAACATACAGACACACATAATGAACAAAAAATAAAATTCTATGCAAAAGGGAGGGGTGAAAAGATGTTGGTATCTTTTGCAACTCTGCTGTGGATTCCGCTACTTTTACTACCATGACGTCTTCCTCCGTTGGCCTGCCTTTGGTTTTGCTCCCCTTCCAGAGAGGGCTGCCTGATGTCCAACACAAATAGATGGATTCTAGATTCCGGGATTATTTTTCCTCGTCTTTCTTTGGACGCTCCATGCCTTGCCTCATTGTGCTTTCTGTTATCCCCAGCTGTGCAGTGAGAATGGGAATAATAAAAAACAAATGAACACCCTCACTCACAGGGGTGTTGTCATTCTTTGCTTGCTGATATTGGCTGAGTAGTTGGGCATCTTTGGGGAGAAAACTTGGGGGAGAAAATTTTATATCATGCCATCTTATTCTTTTATATCTATGTTTTTATCTGATCTTCAAATTCCTTCTCACAGTCCAGTGTGGTGCTAAAGTGCTCTAATTTATCCATCAAGGGAGAAAATGCTTTTCCACTTACATAGTTGGCAAGGAACTACTCCTTTGATCATGCATCTCCATTAGATCATAGAATCATAGAGTTGGAAGAAACCTCATGGGCCATCCAGTCCAACCTCCTACCAAGATGCAGGAAAATCACATTCAAAGCACCCCCAATAGACAGCCATCCAACCTCTGTTTAAAAGCTTCTAGAGATGGAGCCTCCACCACACTCTGGGGCAGAGAGTTACACTGCTGAACAGCTCTCACAGTCAGGAAGTTCTTCCTAATGTTCACGTGGAATCTCCTTCTATCGCATATTATCTCTTCCATACCAGCCTCCCACAAATGATATTAAAAATGGAATTGGAGATGAAAGATTTTTGTTACAACTATATAATTGTAAATACGCCTCAAAAGCCAGTATATTTAATGGTGGTGACCCTTTGCACAGTTTGCCACCCATGGATAGTAGTAGGCAAAATACTGGGAGGGTTCTGAATAAATTTAGATCAATATAAGGTTGCTAAACAGACAGAAAACATGTAGGCTTATCTCCTTTTTGAAAAAAGAATTCATTCTAAAATTTGTCTAAACTACTTTTTAGACATAATAGTTAATAATAATGGCAGCTTAGTGAACCATATAGAGATGAAGGGGAAACAAATATCTGGGACATAGTAACACAAGACTAACCTGCATTGGGTTCTACCTACTTCCACACACTTAGGAATGGAAATGCTGAAACTTAAGTCAAAAATGGCCATGGATTTAAGGCCATTTCATCCATATGAGCCTTCAAACAGCTGTATTTCCACTTGGGTAGCTCTCCGTTTTCTGATTATTGAGGTTCTATTTGAAATATAACAAGTATTTCCTTTTTAAATGTTAGCTCATTCATGCTTATACACACACATGCACACATGCATACAGATTCACCTTTTAGATGACCAGAAGATGGTATTGCTTGATGGAATGAGGGCTATGATACTTTGGGAGTGCATCTATACTGTAGAATTAATGCAGTTTGACACCATCTTAACTGCCATTGCTCAAAGCTATGAAATCCTGGGATTGGTAGTTTGGTGAGGCACCAGCACACTTTGGCAGGGAAGGCTAAAGATCCTGTAAAACTACAGCATTGAGCCATGATTGTTAAAATAGTGTCAAACTGCATTAATTTTACAATGTAAAATGCCCTTAGGCTGGATCTACACTGCCATATAATCAAGTGTCCGAATCCAGAATATATGCTTTGAACTGGACAATAGGAATCTACACTGCAATACAACCCAAATAAAGTTCAAAGCAGATAATGTGGATTCAGAAACTAGATGATATGACATTGTAGGTGGGGCCAAAGATTTCAGGAAGTTCAGGATTTTGTTCCTTTCTAGAACTAGGAGCCAAAAATTGATATTTCAGAGCTCTAACAACAACATAAAAACGTGGGAAAGGGGTTCAAAAACCCCATTACTTTTCTACCGTGGTATTTGTGCTCTTTAAGATAATCCCATTGATTGATTGGGTGTTTGATATGAGTTGCAGTGCAGCACAATAGCAAAGGAAGAGAAGGCAGGTAGAAAATAGGGCGAGGGATGAAAAGTAGGGGGATGCAATATTTAAAGCTTGTCATTGATGGCTGCATTTCCTTGTGGATACTGTGCTAGAAGACACCTTGCAGCCCTGGGCAAAATCAAAAGCGATGGCTATCAATTTTAAAGGAGGCGATTTGCTAAATATTGCAACCTCCTCAAGGAATCTTTCAAGTTAAATTGCCTTTCAAACTAATCCCAGCCTTTTTTTCAAGGCCCTTGAGCTAGTATATATATGGTTCTCCCCTCAGCCCTGTATTTTATCCGGACAATAATCCTTGTTAGTTGAGTGGGGATTTGAATATCGGTTTACCAATCCTAGTCTAACAGTAACCACTGCACGATCTTACTCTGGCTGGATTTCAGCTGGTATTATTATTTATTTGGAGATACATTTAAGATGGATAATAAATCAACGGGTGTTATAAATACACACAGACACATGATTTAAGGCTGATCTTAAATTATGGTAAATCAGTTGTTTTAAATTAAAGTGAATCTCTAAATAACCGGCCTAATAAAAACATATGGAGGCAATATATGGAAATCTGAAGACTTGGGGAGTAAATGAAAATCTTCAGGTCAGTTTCTTAAGTTTTGAAACCACTATAAATCAACATTCTTTTTCCCTGTATCCTCCCCACATTTATATGCATTTTAACATAGAGCTCCTTTGTTGATGGCTTATAGATGGAAGAGCACTTAAAATTAAAATAATAGAAATGAAGGCATTTTCTATAAACTGTGCAACATCTTGATCCTTTGATCCATAAACCAACCTTTGAATTGAAAATGGTGGGGTTTTCCACTAGAACAGGTAAATATGTATTGAAATTTTCCAAAGCATGTGCAGATTCTGATTTGTGGAGACCCACTATTCCAAGATCAGTGACAAATAAAATAAAATGGGTTATCACAACCCTCTGCATGACAACTCCTCGCCTTCAGGTAGTCAATCCCAATAGCCAGCAAACATCTATAGTTATAATGCAGACATGTGACAATTTAAAAGAATTATACAGTCCTTCAACATCTCTCTCAGCAAAGCAGCATGACCTTTTCCATAAATCCTACCAGATCCTTCAGCCAATTTAACAGAATCCAGTGGCCAATTGATACAAAAGCCACCACGAGATCAAATAAAACCAAGAGAGAGGTATTGCCCCTGCCAGTCTCCAGAAAAATAATATTCATCTGAGACCCCCAAAGCAGTCTCAGATCAAGCCCTAAGCTGAAAACAAAATCAATACACTCAATGACTCATTCAGAACATCAGGCTTAGAACATCAGCCACACAATCCATCCATTTTCTTAACAGACATACATTAAAGATTGGGCAATAAATGAATCATCCAATAGTAAAGCTGGCTTCTTCAAAAGAGGAATAATTTTTGCCTTCTTGAGGGAATATGGAAAATGTCCTCTAAGTCAGAAATGAACAGGCTTCCAAAATCCTTACAGGCCACTTTGGCAGCTTTGGCTCAGAAGCAGTACATTAATCAAATAAATAAACAAAAATATGACAAATGCATCAATATGCCATGGATTCATCCCAGCCTTCTGTTACCACAGGAAAATGTTACACAGCAAAATAAATTAAAGTGAAACTACCACAAGGTTTCATTGGCCATTCCGCCATGGACTTTGTTCTAATCGTGCCATCAAATGCAAACAGTTTTATCAGGAACATATATTGCAAAAGAATTTGAGACTATCTGGTACTTTAGTGACTTAAGTGTGGAGAAATACAGAATTTAGTTCTCATGACAGTTGTGCTGTATGTCAATGTGCAAATGCAATGGTAGCAGAAAAAGAGACCCTCTGGCTATGATTACTGCCACACAGTGCAGTCCATACAGTGGACTTGGCAAAGTGTTTAGTAAACTGAAATTAAGTTTTTCTTAGGCCCGTAGCCAGGATTTCGATTCGGGGGAGGGGGGCTGAGTTTTTTTCAGGGGGGGGTTGGGGGGGCTGAGTTTCGGGGGGGGGCTGAGTCTGAGTGAAAGAGGGTCTACCCTAGCAAACCTTTTGTATCATTACCCCAATACCCCCATGCATATGGGATATATTATGGTGATCAGATCATGATATGAATAAACATAACAGTTTAAATAATGCACCAGTAAGGCCTTTTCGCGAACCACCATGAGAATTTCGGGGGGGGGGGGCCTGAAGCCCCTCAAGCCCCCCCCCCCCCCCCCCCCGGCTACATGCCTGGTTTTTCTCCATAAACTATAATATTCTCTGTCCACCAGAAAGATCATAAGGTGTCAAGGGGCTGTCCATGACAAGACTGTGAAGCAAACAAGTATGTTGAGACTGAATCCCATCTTAGGAGAAAAATGAGATATAAAAAAAATCAATAATTAAAATAAAATAATTTCATTCTAAAGAGTGTCCAGTTTCTGGGGTCAATGCCCAGTCCTGCAAAATGTCACAGAGATTATTACACCAAGGATTCCACATGGTCACCATGTTCTAATGAAGACTCTATCCCATGGAGCTTATGAGCCGCAACTATCTGGAAGCAGTGGAATGTAATGGTCAGAGGCCAGACTTTGAGAAACCCTGGTTTAGATCTCTACTGAGGCACTAAACATACAGGGTGACTCTGTGTGTATGCTTCAAAATATAATACCTCGCAGATTTGTTGGAGGAGTTCATACACCTAATGTCTATGCCTGTGCCTTCAAGTCACCTGTTGACTTATAAAAATGTTTTTCAGACAATTCCTCTTCACACAAAGCCAAGATTGGATTGGATTATGTAATCAATATACAATATCAGCAGGTGCAGTTGTGAAAAATTCAAATGCTCAATTTAGTATGGTGAAATCTAGAGCTGCCATGTATTCTAGTTGATTAACACCCTCCCTCCACTGTATTCTAAGGACCTCATCACATAGATGGGGTCCAGCAACATTATTTGCCAGCCTCCGTGGTGAATCAGGGCTGCAACAGGGTAACAGTAGGGCAATCTCAGCACCCTGGCTACCAGCTAATGCTTCGCCATCCCACATGGGGAAGCATCACTGCTCCATCAAAGTCCTGTTGTTCCTTATAGAACATGGGATGGCTTGTGTGTTGGCGATGGCGGTGCCCCACCAGAAGTTGCCATACATTGTTTGACAGACAGCATGGGGCTCCATGGGCAGACTGGGGCAGAAGCATCCTAGGACGCTTCAGTTGCCTTGTGGGATAAGGCTGCATATGATTCCCGAATCAATGAAAATATAGATGGATGACCACTTGGCTCATTAATGCTTTTTCTTAGAAAGTCTGATACAAACAATCCCTTCCTTGTTTGAGAAATAGTTTTATACCAGTCACAAAAGGCTGTGCCAAATTAATTTCTGTTTCACTAGTTGGCATAACTCCCATTATTTCATCACACAGTTTCAGATGAATTCAGTCCTAATTTCCACTCTGTTTTTTCTTGATGGTGGGGGTTGGGGATCGGGGGTCCCAATTTGTTAACCCAAACTGGCAATATTGTGTTTTGAGATGCACCTTGCTAACCTTCCGTTCCAAAGCAGGTAGAAGGTGAGAGCCCCAGATTCGTCTCTATGTTTCCACTGTTGCCCTTCAGGCATACCCTGCCTTTATTTTATATAACTGCTACTCAAGATTATCACCTCTTCAGTTTTTCCAGGTATCCTCACAATCTATTCCCTGAAATAGTTTTAAGACTTTCCTCTATAGCAGTTGTTCTCAACTGTGGGTTGCCAGATGTTTTGGCCTACAACTCCCAGAAATCCCACCCAGTTTACCAGCTGTTAGGATTTCTGGGAGTTGAAGGCCAAAACATCTGGGGACCCACATTTGAGAACCACTGCTCTATAGTCTATACCATGTCACCTAAATTCTTTTCTAGCACTAGCTGAAGATTTAGGAGGAGATCTCTAACTCTTCCTCATTATTATCCAGTTCCACGCTCTTCCCCTTTTGGTTTAGTCCAGATCACCATCTAGGACAGTGGTTCTCAACCTGTGGGTCCCCAGATGTTTTGGCCTTCAACTCCCAGAAATCCCAACAGCTGGTAAACTAACTGGGATTTCTTGGAGTTGTAGGTCAAAACACCTGGGTAACCACAGGTTGAGAACCACTGATCTAGGAGGAAGAGCTCAAGACAAAGGAAGGAGGTTGTTCCACTACCTCACTCTTTGCATTGCATGCATGAAGGAGGAGGCGGCAGGTGAACAGAGAGCAACACCAAGGAAAGAGGGATGAGCAATTGCATCAGTAGAAGTCCAGTCAGCTCCGTGGTGGCAATAGAGGCCCTGCAATATCTCAGCTGCTGACCAACAACACCAAACTGTTGTTTATCTTGCTCTCACTCTCTGCCAGCCTTTAGTAGGGCTTATGTTCATGCAGTTTTAAAAGCTATTGTTTATTTCATGTTTGCCTGTAAGATGCCAAATGCGGATGTATCACCAATCCCAATTTGTCATTTGCCTTTGTCATTCATTCTTTTAAAAAATAAGGCATGGCTGATCCACCCACTTTGCCATGCTCTGCTAAGGAACTCCCCATGGAAAGTTTTCTGGCATTCTCATGTCTAAATTGGCAGATCTGACTCTTTTACAGAAATCAATGAAGTGTGAACTTCGTTACAACTGCCAATCAAATGCATCTTTTGCAAGCAAAACCAGATGACAAGCACAGTGGAATGGCTCCTCTCATTTAGGCATGTCAAAGGGTACTCTCCCAATACAGCCTGCTGCTCACATGGACTACTTTTATGGAATATGAGGTCTCTTCAGATTTCAAAGATGTGAGGGAGATGTCTCAGGAAACTTCAGTGCTACTTCTATGCAATATGCATTGCAGCTCTTTCATCTTGTCACCTGGAGCAGCGAGACAAGAGAAGAGAATCATATGCATTGACCACCTTTTCATAATCAACACATGACCTGCTGAACTCACAACAATTCCCATAAAAAAACTATGGTTGAGGAGAATGCTTTCTTCATACAATGGTGTTATAGCATTCCAGAAGAGAGAGAGATAATGCATGGAACAGAATTCCCAAAAAGTTTTATTTATTAAAATCCTGCCTTATAGCATAAGATTCCAGGGCAGCATACAGATAAAACCAATTGAAAATGCTTTTAGGATACAGTATACTTCAGTTAACAAAGTCTCTGAGGGCCCTTCCAGACAGGCCCAATACCCCAGGATCTGATCCCAGGTTTTCTCTTTATTCCAGATTATCTGGCAGTGCAGACTCATAATCCAGTTTAGATCCTGGGATATAGGGCCTGTCTGGAAGGGTAGTGACAAAGAAGTCTCCTTTGTGGAGAGAAAAAGCGGGATGTAAATAAACATAAACATAGGAACTGATATATTGCCACTGATACCAAAGTTAATATATAGCCATTACTGCTAGCAGCCATTCAGAGCCTAAGTAGATATGTTCTATTGAAAAGCTGACCAGATTGTGGCCATCATCACTATATTTATTATTATTATTAGTAGTAGTAGTAGTAGTAGTAGTAGTAAGTATTTGAATTTTAGATGTAAAAACTACCAAAACCACACAACTACATATTATCCACTATAACTAAACAATTATGAAAACAATTTATAATATTCCCTCTGTCTGATGCTTAGGGAAGCCTAGGTTATTTATTTATTTTATTTACTTCATTTTTATCCTGTCTTTCTCTCAATATAGAGACATTAATAATTAAATCCGTGAGTGCGAGAGAGAGAAAGGAACACTGCTTCACATGTGGTGGAACTGTAAAAAGATAAAAAAGTTTTGGGTACAAATTCACAGATCAATAGAAAAAATATTAAAAACAAAACTAGAACTAAGACCAGAAATCCTATTACTAGGAATACACAACCTTAAATTAGAAAAGAATGATGATAAAATAATTTTTTACTTAATATCGGCCGCCAGGATGGTCCTAGCAAAAAGGTGGAAGAGTAAAGAAGTTCCAACACTGGAACACTGGACTAGCAAGATATGGGGCATAATAAACATGGATATTTTGACACAGAGAATTTCTCAGAATTACAGGAAACCTCAGAGAACCAACTGGAAATCAGTAATAGAATTCATTAAGGAGGAAAATAATGGGATGTACACAATAGATATATAATAATAATCCAAGAAATTGATGTAAGCAAAAGAAAATAAGGAATAAACTCTCAGAGCAATTAACTATATAGACACTTCTGTCTAGAAGGAGACCAGACACATAGTGAAAAATAAAACTTAGTATTTATTCCGAATTCACCAAGATGAAAAAATACAAGAAAGTCAAATGTAAAGATGTAAAATCAAAAATGCTTGAACCACTCTGGATAAACCTGGAAGTACCTAACCCCCATTCCCATCCCCCCCATCTTCCCCTTTTCCCAACATGTGGCCCCCTTCCCTCCCCGTCCCAACCCCTTTCCCCATCACAACCACTCCGAGCAATTCTCCCCACACCCATCCCCAGTTTTTAACAATGTGTATGTATGAAAAATGAAATTAATAAAAATGATATGAAAAAATAATTAAATCCGTGGACCACCAGTGGTCCGCAAGAACAAAAATATGATCCGCGGCCTCACCATTATTACACCGTTGCCTCAAAACCATACAACAACAAGAGCAACCCACCTATAGTACCGAGGCAATGAGGATGTCAGGAGGGGAGAGGCTGACTACCCATGAAAGATTACTACTACCACATCAGCTCCAGATTATTTAATATGTTTTTTTTTGTGGGCAAGCAGCCAGGAAATCAGGAGACGCTTACTTCTTGGGAGGAGAGCAATGTCCAATCTCGATAAAATAGTGAGGAGTAGGGACATCACACTGGCAACCAAGATCCACATAGTTAAAGCAATGGTATTCCCCATAGTCACCTACAGATGTGAGAGATGGACCATAGGGAAGGCTGAGCGAAGGAAGATAGATGCTTTTGAACTGTGGTGTTGGAGGAAAGTTATTAAAGTGCCTTGGACCACCAGAAGATCCAACCAGTCCATACTTCAGGAAATAAGCCCGATTGCTCATTGGAGGGAAGGAGACAAAGTTGAAGTACTTTGGCCACATAATGAGGAGACAGGAAAGCTTAGAGAAGACAATGATGCTGGGGGAAATGGAAGGAAAAAGGAAGAGGGGCCGACCAAGTGCAAGATGGATGGATGGCATCCTTGAAGTGACTGGCTTGACCCTGAAGGAGCTGGGGGAGGTGACGGTCAACAAGGAGCTCTGGAGTGGGCTGGTCCATGAGGTCACGAAGAGTCGGAAACAACTGAATGAATGAACAACAACAACAAGATGGTGACTACTGGATGGCATATGTTCTGTATCAGAAACTAGAGCTGATGTGGTTTATCCAATGCAATTTTCTGAATCAGCACCCCAAATAATCAAATTGAATCTAAAATTGACAATAAACTGATTTGTAATCCTTTTGGTACTAATGTTGGCGAGTGGCCCCTGGTCAAAAAAGGCTGGGAACCACTGCTTTAAATGATAGTGTGATCAAAATTCTGCTTTTGGAAACACTCTACTAATTCATGAATGCCACTCAGTTGATAAATGCCCCATCACAGAAGTGAAAAAGTGATGAATAGCTCCCAATGTTTCTTGAAGTTAGTCAAAACATTTCTCCGTAACCAGCACAGTCAATTTGGCCACCTCAGCTGCTCACAGATCTTTATCAACTATTCTTCATGTGTTGGGATATGTCAGTTCCTTCCTCTCTTGAATATATACAATTCTTGCAGCATTTATCATATATTGTAGCATTATCTCCAATTTTCTTCCAAATTGATATATACTTAATGGAGAAGAACTCCATAGTATCACTATGTAAAACTTGAAAAAACTATTTACTTTTGTCTGGTCCTTTCTTTGGTAATTTTATAAACAATATTTTTTAATATTTTTGTGCATGAAGTAAAGTTTGCATACACTGAACCATCATAAAAGAAAGAAGACACTGTCCCAGATCCCCTACCCATTTTTAATTCAAAATTTAAACAGAAAAGCACAAATAAAGAAAACAACAATACTTATACACACATAAACCTGAACAAAAATTACATGATTAACTACACAACTTCTCTTACCAAAATTCTTATCTAGTCTAATTACATGTAACTTTAAAATACCAACTCATAAACATAAATTTGTTTTAAAACAGGACTTTCTGCTTTCCTTTTTGTCAGTTTCTCCCCAGTTTAGCTTTTTTTCCCTCCTTGCACCTTATATTCAGCAAGATATTTACTTCTCTTTATTTTCACATTTGACATTAACCTCTAGAAGACTGGACAGTTCTCCATCCCTACTGTGGATACCAGCATCTGTAGATATTCAAATCCCATTACATACAATGGCACGGTCAAATGTTGCTCCTTAAATGAAATGGCAAAATCAAGATTTGCTTTGTGTGTGTGTGTGTGTGTGTATTCAAACTGTGGATGGCTAAATCTGTGAATACACAATCCATGGATAGTGAAGGCCAGCTGTTTCTATATAAAGGAGAGAAGAAGAGCTTTGCTGAATTGAGCAATTTACATTAGGCTGGGAGGTGTAATTGTGAACTGGGAGAGTAAGGGGGTTTTGTGTGTGCAAAGAATCCTCAAACAGCATGGTGATCAGCTAGACAACAGCTCTCCAACTCTGTCTTCAAAGCCAGTCAACAATTCTGGATACTGAAGGGAGACAAGTAACAGGTATGTTGATTCTGCTTTTACTTCACTGTGTGAGCTTGGGGGGAAAGAGCCAAACCTTTGTATTTTCCCTTTTGCTTATAATTCCAATATTGTAACTAATCCTGTTGATCATTATTTCTATTTATAATATAATTGGAGGACTACCCAATAGCTTTTCGCTATGAATTTATGAGCAAAATTAGGGAGACGGTTGTCGCAGGTGTCTCTCCCTCACCACAACCCCAAAAGCAGCAATGACTTTCCAATTGGATGTAAAATGTGTTAAGTACTATGTAGTACTGTCCCAAAAAGGCAGGCAAAACAGAAGCTATCAGTCATATAAAAAGGTAAAGGTAGTCCCCTGACATTAAGTCCAGTCATGTCTGACTCTGGGGTGTGGTGCTCATCTCCATTTCTAAGCCGAAGAGCCAGCGTTGTCCATAGACACCTCCAAGGTCATGTGGCCGGCATGACTGCATGGAGCGCCGTTACCTTCCCGCCGAGCGGTACCTATTGATCTACTCACATTTGCATGTTTTCGAACTGCTAGGTTGCAGAAGCTAGGGCTGACAGCGGAAGCTCACGCCGCTCCCCGGAATCGAACCTGCGACCTTTCGATCAACAAGCTCAGCAGCTCAATGCTTTAACCCACTGCGCCACCGGGGGCTATATATATCAGAAAAAACTTTTTTTCCTGAAATCAGCTTAATCTTCCATTTCAAAATGAGCAGGGGATGATCTAAGGGTTCTTTTATGCTGCCATATAAAATCCAGATTATATGGCAGTGTGGACTCACATAATTTGGATTATCTGCTTTGATAATCTGGATTATATGGTAGTGTTTGAACATTGATGAAACAGAATTAAAGCTAATTATATTATAAAAGCTGCTTTTATAATATAATTCTTTTGTCTGAAATTTAAAGAGAGAAAAGGATGCATAGAATCTTGAATATTGTCCTTTAATCATTATCAATAGTCTTTATTTTATGTTTCATTGTGAGAAGATGGAACTTAGCAGCATCTGACAATGCGTTCTGTTGAATAATGGCCCAGACAGCAAAGGAAGGCAAAATAAACTCCATGCCGTAAAGGTTAGAATCACAGCCAGCAGCAGGCATTCACTGTGTCAGTTTGCCAGTCAATTAGCAATAAGATGGAATAGTCTGTACATCTTTAAACATTTCTGGAACCAGAACTGAGAAATCTAAATACTGAAAATCCAAATATTAGATCCGTCTAGAAATCTGAGACTGTAGTTCTCATTTGTGACCATTTGCCAAGCTGGCTGGGAATGATTACTCCAAAACATCTGGAATGTACTAGGTTAAGAAGACTCTGGCCCCGTCTGCACTGCCATATAATCCAGATTATTAAATCAAATAATCCAGATTATCTGATTTAAATTGGATTATATGTGTCTACACTACCATAGAATCCAGTTCCAAGCAGATAATCTGGATTTTATACGGCAGTGTAGAAGGGGCCTCATTTAGGCAATGGGAACCCCAATTTAAGAGAAATTACAAGTTTACATATGTAATTTTTATTTAAAAACATACCTGTGTCAGCATTCTGGATCAGTATGCAGTGGAATCTTGTAGCACATTTGAGACTTAAGAGATCTTACACAATGATTGAGGAACATGTTAGCAGCTTCTTAGCAAAAGGGAAACCGTCCTTTTGCATGACATAGTCTCAATCACATTGAAAACCAGTTTTCCACACATTATTTCAATGAATGGAGAAGCCTGTGAATTCCTGGCATTGCTCTGGATTTTCTTTGTTGTGAAAGCATTTTCATATCATTGGAAAGACTTGATAGATAGATAGATAGATAGATAGATAGATAGATAGATAGATAGATAGATAGATAGATATAGATAGATAGATAGATAGGCAAAACCTTCTACTTTGTGTTATCAGCTACATTCAAGGATGGCCTAACTGTTTTGATTCATTAATTTGGATTGCCTTTTGAATATGGACACACACCTTTAATTGTGAAGTCACTGTATTCAAACTGACACAAACTTTTACCAATAGGAACCCTCAAAGTTTTGCTGGCCTCTGCACCCTAAAATACATTTTGGCACCGATAAATATGTTGCCCCCTGGAAGAATACACTTACAAGATAAAGACTGGGAATCGCAACATCTTCCTTTATTATGTCATCTGTATTTATGATGCTGAGAAATACAAAGAGGTTTATATGTACTTAGGAACCCGGAAGTG
>NW_026846588.1:130959022-130971522 GCF_025583915.1 Anolis sagrei ordinatus | reverse complement strand
TATAGGAAACCACCGTAGGATATCTCCAGACAACTTTTAATATTATAAAGCCAACCAGCCCAGTTAGACACATTTCAGACCTAGAGGAGCATAGGATGTGGTTATAATTCCAGCTGAAAGTGTGTAAAGGGGTTTAAAAGAACATAAATATGAGGAAAGAATTAGATTCTGGAAGGGGTATGTAACAGCAGCAGCAACAAGAACAACAACAACAACAACAATCAACAAAAACATTCTTGGTGTCTTCTTCTTGTTTGTGCCTGTTCCTGCAGTTATTAGGGGTGCTGATTCAGAAAATTGCATTGGACAGACCACATCAGCTCTAGTTTCTTAGATATGGTTATCATGATTTTTTATTGGTGAACCAATGAAGACTGATATATGGTATACACTCTGTATCTCAGGGACAAGCACTGATAAGGGAAAACTGGTGCTATTTTTGGAATCAGAAGGTCAAATATACTCAGAAACAGGTCTAACTTTTAAGGAATCAAAATGTGTCTTGGCCCATATACCAATATATTTTATTTATTACCTGCCTCTCCCTATGGCTTGAGGCAGGATACAACATGGTTAAAACAAAAAAGACATTCCACAAAATTAAAATGCATATATCAAAATACAAACAATAAAGACTGACGTGCTGATTAGAATTCACATTTGGGAGTTGACTGGGTAGACCTGCCAGAAGAGATAGGTCTTGCTGGAAGAGATAATATTAACTGAAGTCTACAATATGTGCTACAGTATTTTAATATAAGAGCTTCAGATGACATTAATCAAGCATAGAAACACAGAAATGTTAAGATGGCATACAACAGGTCTAATTTTAATCATTACATGTTATTTTAAAATCAGTTTTACTTAGACTTTTCATTACACAGGCACCCAATAAGTCTTCCTTTCCTTTCTTCCTTCTTTTGTTCCCCTGGCTGATATCCTGAGGTAGGTTATGCTATTCCATACACTGCAGAAAAGTTCCTCATGATGATAAAGTAATGTGTCAAGGGTTTCTGTTTGGTATTAGGAGAATCTGTGAGCTTGAGTGAGAACTGGATTGTCTAAAACAGTTGTCAAAGTGTGCTCCGCCAAGCCCTTGGGACTCTGCAAAGCATACTAAGGGCCTCCATGCTTCTCTCCTTCTCCTTCTCCTTCTCCTCCTCCTCTCCCTCCAAGCTTTCCCTCCTCTTTCCTGTTCCTCCTCTCCCCACCTCCCTATCCACCAAATCCTTTTTTCCTTTCCTTCCATATACTTTCCCCCTCTCCTTGCTTGCTTCCAACACACTGTTTCCCTCCCACTGGATGGCCCCTGGGGTCTTCCACTGAAATATTGTTAAGTTTATGTTATTGAAAATTTTTTCCTATGCCTGAGATAGATAAATAGATAGATAGACTCTAAGATCCTTCGGGGAGGCCCTCCTCTCGCTCCCACCTCCATCACAAGCATGGTTGGTGGGGACGAGAGAGAAGGCCTTCTCGGTGGTGGAATTCCCACCTCTGGAACGCCCTTCCAAGAGAAATAAGACAGGCCCCATCTCTCCCCTCCTTTCGTAAGAGTTTGAAGACTTGATGGTTTCAACAAATCTTCGAGAGTGACCAGTGCTAGCTCAGACACGACCTAGCCCCCTATATATTACCTTGGTCATTCTCCTAACAGCCCCTGGAAACAGCCCGTCCCCACTTTTGTCATTTACCTATTACAGTACTGTACCCAAATGCCGGTCCCATCTTATTTCAATTTGTATCAGTCTTGACCCAGCCTTTTTAATTGTCCTGACCCATTCCTTTTCCATGCCCTAACAAATAGACATGAAGAGCAGGCAGGATTTTTTTCTTTTAATATGTATGTGTTGTTGGGTAATTCCATGCTTATGTTGCTGTTACTGTTATTTTTTGTTCATGTTGTGACTCTCTATGTTTTGATGTTGTTGCTTGGAAACCACCCTGAGTTCCCTCGGGGAGATAGAGCGGTATATAAATAAAGTTTTATTATTATTGTTATTGTTATTATTGTTAGATAGATAGATGGATGGATGGATGGATGGATGGATGGACGGACGGACGGACGGACGGACAGACAGACAGACAGACAGACAGACAGACAGACAAATGAAACATTTCTTGGGGCTCCATAAGAAAGTTTTGCTTCAGAAAGGGCTCCACAACTGAAAAAGTTTGAGAACACCTGACCTAAAGAGAGGTGGTGACCCCACTGATATAATTAGACATTTTTACAAGCTCTGGCACTTACAGCAATTGGAAATCAGTAGCCTAGGGACCACATGTAACTTCCAAGGCCATTTCCCCTAGCCTTTGCCCCCAGGACCAAACATTGCTTCTACTCCAAAAACTATCAGGGTGATATCTCTAGGAGGTGTGACTCTCCTTTAAAGCAAGGTCTGCACTCCTACGCATGTTTTAGTAAACATTCAATTCAAGAAAGACTAGAAGTGTTTATTTAGAAAAGAAAAAGAATAAACTGAAATGGTCTTTTCGCCTCTTCCTGATTTGTTTGTTTGGAGGGGCTGCTGCTGTTGCCACCTCCATAATGTCTTGGAGAAGATGTCCCCAGAGGTTGTCCACTCTGTCTCACAATTCAGTAAAAGGTGTACTGGGACTAATTAGGATTGTCCATCCCCAGACATTAAGAGAATCTGATGGATGGACCACTGGAATGATCAATTCATACAAAGTGCCTCCTCAGAGTAGAGGAAATCCTTCTGCTATGCATGAAATTTGCAGATAATTAAATAGGTTGGATGCTGCCTCCGAGTGTTTGGCAAAGAGCTTGCCACAAAAGCAACACAATTTCCTTGGGGCAATACTTTTCACGCTATTTGATGGAGAAGATTGGCGTAATATTCCCTAATGTGCCAGGTAACAATATCATGTTTCTTTTCTGGAAATTGGCCATGAACGATAGCTAATGGCTCGCAAATTTGTTCCAGGGACTATCACACCTGATTTTAGTATTGAACCAACTTCATAGAAAGGTGCATGCACCCTCTTATTTTTTCCTGTTCTAAAATCTATATATTTATTGATTTTTCCCAGCATTAAAGTATCATTATACAATTTGTATTTTTCAAATACATCACTTATATCACCTATACACCCATTAAAACTAACTTCCCCTGCTTTTCCCCATCTAAAACAATAATCTTAAAATTAAAAAGTTAAAATTGACTTCCCACCTTAAAGACATAAGATGAAAACATTGCCATCCTGCTAACTTTTTAACTTCAAGCAAGTTCTTTATTCTACCTTACTGTTTTACTTAATCTTCAATTATTCCCTTAGCTTTTTAATCACTGCACCAGCAAATATTTGTACAAAGTTGTCCAACAATAACACCTTTCCCCTACCTTTATGCACATCCCTCTTTATAGACTTCTGTATTGCCAAATATGTTGTGGAGCACCAGCTTTCAAAATGAGATCCTTAACCATAAATTAGCATCTTGACTTCTCCTATTCCACCTAGAAAATTAAACAGAGATTTTGAAGAGAGTATGATGTAAAACAGTGGTTCCTAACCTTTTTTGCACCAGGGACCACTTTGACCAGGGACCACTTTGTTCAGGAACCACTTGACCAGGGACCAGTCTCCAGCATTAGTATCAAAAGGGTTACAAATCAGTTTTTGGTGAACTTTAGATCTAGTTTGGTTATTTGGGGTGTTGATTCAGAAAATTGCATTGAAAAGACCACATCAGCTCAAGTTTCTGATACGGAACATATGCCATGATCAGTGAGAGTGAAGGAGTGGCAGGCAGGGCAAAAGGAGCAAAGATTTAAAAAAAAATAAAGAGGAAGGAGGCTCGCAGACCAGATTTTCGTCCTCACAGCCTACTGGTGGTCTGTGGCCCACAGGTTAAGAACCACCGATGTAAAGGCACACAATATATTTCAAGAGATGCACTTTCTGTCAAACAAGAAGTTCTCCATTTTGCATCCTTTGTAGATTTCCAACAATTGACTCATTTATTTCACTATTTGAGTGACAATTGAGGTTTCCTCTATATTGCTAGCAACATTGGAAGATCCTGGTGATAAATATTAATATAAATTATTTATATAGAAGCATTGCAGCACACCAAAATTCCTGGGAGTCTCCCTGGGCCATGCTCTGACTTATAAGAAGCATTGCTTGAATAGCAAGCAAAAAGTGGGTGCTAAAAATAATATCATACAAAACCTGACTGTCACAACCTGCCAATCACAGTGAAAACATCTGCCCTTGTCTTTTGCTACTCTGCTGCTGAATACGCATGCCCAGTGTGGAATATGTTGCACCACATTAAAACAATAGATGTGGCTCTTAATGAGACATGCCGCATGTCTACGCCCTACACTACTGGAGAAATTATACTGTTTAGCTGGTATTGTACCACTTGACATCCATCAGGAAGTAGCAGCCTGTAACAGACCACGGCATTAACATCTCAGGCCTATCCTCTGTTCAGATATTAGCCAGCATGCCAATGGCTTAAATCAAGAAACAGCATCCTAAGATTGAGAGAGATACTCGCAGGAACATCTCAGCAAGTGAGAATCCAAAAGTGGCAGGTTAAAACCCAACACCTTAATCAGTGGCTGAGACCAGATGAGAAACTCCCTCCTGGGTACACAGAAGATTGGGTAACCTGGAAGGCACTGAACAGGCTGCCCTCTGGCACCATGAGATGCAGAAGTATCTCATGGGGCTACAAAGTGAAGTCCACGACATGTGAGTGCGGAGAGAGCAAACCACAGACCACCTACTACAGTGCAGCCTGAGCCCTGCCACATGCACAATGAAGGACCTTCTCACAGTGACACCAGAGATACTCCAAGTGGCCAGCTTCTAGGCAAAGGGCATTTAGCCAAGTTTTTTTTTAAACTTTGTGTTCTTAAATACATTTTAACTATACCCTCAACTCACTTCTGAGATGCTAAATAAATAAATTTATATAGAGACTAGCTAACAAAACTAAACGTCATAAGACATATCTAAATTGGAATTAGACTCCATCAATCAAATGAAATTTTGAGTCTCCTAAAAAAAAATCTGCTGAAATCAAAGATTGGGGAATTGATGATTTCAAGACCTGTAGGACAACACAAGGAGACCAATGTCTTGGAGAACGTGGATATAGAACACCACGATGGGAAGTTGTTATGGTTGTGGAGAAAGTTGGGAGCAGCTGGGTTGCTATCTATCTTGCACACTCAAGAACTCTTCCAATGGAGCCACTCAGTCATCAACAGGAAAGACAATTCTTCTACTACCTCCCACTTATTCACAGTGTTACAAAACAGTGCACCTGAAATGAGTAGCTCCAGCTGGCTTTGTAACACTTTTGTCCATTATCATAAGCAATGAAGGCTTTACTGCTAGAACTTAGCCCATGCATTTGCTAAGAATGTATGAGGCAGAACCAAAGTCAGCTTGCAGTTCAGTACTGTGGGCACATTAAAAGTCAATGGGCCAGCCACTCAGCTTGATGTAGTTATATGTGGCAGCAGTTGAGAGTCTTACTTGGTGAGATTGCCTCTTCAGCCCACTGAGCTGACTTGCCTAACACAAATCCTGAACCACTGTGTTTGTCTGTGGATGGATTTGGTAGCACAACATGCTGTTTTGTATATGTCTGATGTACAACACCGAAAGCAGCTTTCCCTCAGTCTAAAGGAAATTTAGCCGTTTAATTTGAAAGATCAGGTATCTTTATTTTTCAGTTTCAGTAAATTCATTATTAAAAATTGACACACACCCCCCACTCCTGATTATACAAACAGAGATGAATTAAATATGAATTGCATTTTATTTTTCCTTTTTTCTAATTTTGCAATTTTGAAGTGCCACTTTGCTCCAAGTGGGCTGCCTTTGGAAAGTGTTTGGAAAGTGCCGCTGGTCCAAAGACCTGAAGCCAGATAGTAACTAGACTCAGCAATAGGCAGCACATATGCTGCACTGGCTGCCACTGTGATTCTGGGCATAATTCACAATGCTGGTTGTGACCTATAAACTTATGTCACCTGGGCCCAGGCTATCTGAGAGATCCACATGATCCTGGCCATACTATAGGATCTTCAGGGAAGACTCATCTCTCTATCTCACCAGCTTCAGTGAGGCTTAGATTACTGTTCTTTTACTATCTTTTGGGAAAAAGTTTCCACACAGCCAGTTCCTTCTAAGTAAGGCTGAATTTGGATGTCCTCAAAGGCACGTAACTCATCAAAAGGTGCCACAGGAGATCATGTTAATTTAAAACTATGTCCACAGCCGATAGACAGTTGCTGAAGTCCTACCTGAATAGAAAGGTTCTTGCTTGCCAGTAGAAAAGGAAAAGGGAGAAGGAGCAGAATGGCAGTCTTACATAACAAAAATCCAGAATACTCCAAAATAATTTACATGGTTGGCTGAGATATGGACACTTCTGCTTTCTAATGCATCAGAGTACACAGTCCTTGTTTCATGCATAAAATAATATATTTTATGGCTAATCCTTCCTTCCTAGGCATAGAAGGAATTTTCTGCCAATTTTGAAGTCTGCATCAAGCCAAAGTGAGAGGGAACCTTAGCTCCTTAGCTTTTCCCCCTGAGGTCTAGTTACATCCCATTTGTATTGCTGTAACATGCTCTATGTGGGGCTACCTTAGATGAATAGAAACTTCAGCTAGTCCTAAGAGCTGCAGACAGATTATTAACTAGGAGGAACATACAGCTGCCTTTTGGAATAGCTCCACTAGGCACAATTTAATGGTGATTATGACATTTAAAGCTTTATTCAGCTCAAGTTCAGATTGTCTGAAGGACCATGTTCTCCCATATCAACCTAACTTCAGAGCCTTCTATCATCACCGGTGAGAGAAACCTTCCCACAGGATGGTGAAACATTTGGGAATCTCCTGGGCAACATCCTTGCAGACAGCCAGTTCTCTCACTCCAGAAGTGACTTGCAGTTTATCAAGTCGCTCCTTGCATTTAAAAAAAACCAGTATATTTTGTAGGAATATGGAAACACGGGAATTGACCTTCTCAGAGCTGTTTCCTTCTGAGAGAGGTTCAATGGGCTCCATCTTGTATTGTTCTACAAGCAGGTTAAGACTTACTTATTTTAGAAGACCTTTGAAGGCTGACTGCTCAGGGGGATTTAGCCTTGCAAAATTGTACTGTATCTTTGTTTATTTGTCATTTGTAAGTGTGTTTTATTGGTTTTAATTTTATGGTTGTTTTAATTATATTTTTAGTTTCTGTATTTGGTATACTTTAGCTATGTCTCTTTTAACTGGTGTAACCAAAATGAGGGAAAGACAGTACATAAATAAATAAATATTCAGTGTGGAACCAAAAGCCGTTCCTAGACCCATGATCTAAAGGTAATATCAAATCCAGGAGCACTCCCAAGCTATGAATCTGTTACTTCATACTAAATGTTGTGAGTCAGAAATCTTGGATTGAAAAATATAGGGTGTTTCAAAATGATGGACCCAATTTCAAAGCAGTATATTTCATGTTTACATTTAGAGTTAATGAATTATCAACTTTCTTATCAACCATTTTGAGGCTGCAAATGAAGACTATCTCATTTGACTTTATGTTGCAGGGTCCCCATCATGTGAATGACTGAGAATAGGGGCTGTTTGTGCACTGGGAGAAGCATCTAGCAGTGATAATTTGAAACGTTATGCCCCACTGGTTCAAGTGATAGGAGATTCATGGAGGTTTGTGGTTGCAGATATATTGGTTTCAAATTGGGTCCATCTTTTTGAAACACCATGTATTTGAAATTATGAGAATCCATCAGGTTCATCATGTAATTCTGATAATGGTCACCTCTCCTCTTGTTCTTGTTGTTTATTTGTTTAGTCACTTCCAACTCTTTGTGACCTCATGGACCAACCCATGCCAGAGCTCCCTGTCGGCCCTTGCCACCCCCAGGTCCTTCAAGGTCAAGCCAGTCACTTCAAGGATACCATCCATCCATCTTGCCCTTGGTCGGCTCCTATTCCTTTTTCCTTCCATGTTCCCAAGCATCATTGTCTTCTCTAAGCTTTCCTGTTGTCTCATGACGTGGCCAAAGTACTTCATCTTGGCCTCTAATATCCTTCCCTCCAGTGAGCAGCCAAGCATTATTTCCTGACTGGTTGGATCCTCTTGCGGTCCAAGGCACTCTCAGAATTTTCCTCCAAAACCACAGTTCAAAAGCATCCTCTTGTTCATATAGCTATAAAGTCAGTGGGTTTTCCTCGTCCTTTGTTGTTTCCCTCTCACTCACTTTCCTGGGAACAGAGATAACTGTTTGCTGCACTTAGTTCACTTTTTCCCAAGGCATTGAACACTACAGAGAGAGAAACACAGGTCCTTCCATCCACTGATCTCCTCTGAGATCTCTTCCTTGTGACTAAGAAGAAAACTCCCTGCAGTACCATGTGTGCTGAAATGCTTTTTAATTATCTCTTGAAAGTATGGACTGTGTATCATCATTAACTGGCCTAAACAGTGATGGTCACTGAGGCAGGTACCAGTAAACGGAGCAATTAACAGCCAGGGGAGAGAAGTATATTCAATCTAAAAGCTTTCTTTCTCAATCCATCTCCACTCATCACCCAATCACCCAAAGTGCTGAGTAGCAGACTTTTACTTTCAATTACATTAATCAGGTTAATTCCAAGTTAAAGTCAACATTTTAATCAAGATGCAGCAAACTCAGACAGAAGAAGAGAAGAGAAAAGGCAGGCAAAATTGAAATGGAGAACAAGGGGGAAAAATAAGGACAAAGTAGTACAGAAGGAGTACCATTGCAAATAGCCATACAGGCCACACCCCAAACTGCAACTATATCAAGGTTATAATTTCAAATTCCACCTTCAATTTTTCTATTTTTTTAAATAGATTTTTATTCAGTTGATGTTTTTCATAAAAGGAGGGGGAACATTAAAGTTACAAAAATCTGGAGAAAAGGAGGGGAGAGGGAAAGGGAGAGAAGGAAGGTGGAGAAAAAGAAGGAAAAGGAAAAAGTTAAGAAGAAGAAGAAGAAAATAAAAATTCCCTTGTTTGACTTCCACTCTGTGTTGCACTCCAGGACAGGAAAAGCCCTCTGACTTTAAACACCACACCGTTGAATGGAAAACAATCCTTTTATTGAAGATAATTTTAAAAAGCAGTAAGGTTAAAAAAAACACTTTAAAGAAATAGGTAAATCCAATTAGGTAGGAAGATAAGCAGGAACAAAGTAGTCCAGGATAATAGTTCAGCAAAGTCCATAAAAACAAAGTCAAACTTCTCAATTAAAATGAAAGAAATCAGGAAACATGAATCAAAGGCAGGAATATAAAAGCATAGAACAAAACCATGAAACAAAGGCACTTAAAACATGAGTTTTCCAAGCAAAGTTTCCACGAATAAGGATGAGAACTTGACTTGATTACAAACGATGCTTCATCAGACTACATATCCTGTACTTGGGACTTTTATCTCCTCATTAGCTATGTCTCTAGCACTCAGTAATTGGTTTCGTTTTAGCTGAGAATTTCTTATCTTTTTCCCTCGGAGCCTGACAGATCACCGAAGACACTGTTCAGCTCTCCTGTTTTGACTGATCTCCTCCCATCTATCTATTTGCTCAATAACTTCTGCAGCTGGACCAAGTGCCAAGCTATTTTCATGTTCCCTATCATGGGAACTCTCTGGAAACAATTCAGAAAGCACACCATCATCCCCACACCCCTCAGGGACATTCTCATGGGAAACTACACTTTGAACAGGGATCTCCTGGTCATTCTCTGCATCAATATCACTGGCCAAACCATTGCCATCTTGAAACTCATCTTGCAACTCATTGACATTTTTTTTTTGAAGGAGAGGAGGGAGGGGGACAGCTTTATTTCTTTAGGGAGGGAGTTCCAGGGGTGGGGGACACCCACGGAGAAGGTTCTCTCTCTCATTCCCACCAGCCATGCTTGAGATGGGGTGGGACCAAGAGCAGGACCTCCTCCCATAACCTCAGTGCCTGGGGTGGTTTGTAAGAGGAGATGTGATCGGTCTCATTTGTACTAGTAGCGACCGCACAGAAGAGGCCACTTCACTTCTTTTCTTCCTGTCATTCATGCAAACATGTTTATTTCTATCTACAAGGGGTATTTTTTAAGTAAGGTCCGTCTGAACATAAGTACACAATGAAAGTTTATTTCAAAAAAGTAAATTTATTTTCAGAAAGTACATACTTCACTCTATTTTTCGACATAGTTGCCAAGTTTGTTCAAACACTTATCATACCTCTTCACGAATTCTCACTTCAACTGAAGCCACCAAATCGTCTGTAATCAAAGAAGGGCGACCGGAGTGGTCCTCATCATGGACGTTGTCACAGCCATCTTTGAATTGTCGTACCCACTTACGCACTTTGCTTTCACTCATAACAGTATCACTGTACACTTCATAAATCTGTCGATGAATTTCTGCAGCAGGCAGGTTCCTTGCTGACAAAAACCGTATCACTGAGCAAACCTCACATGAGGCTGGTGAGTTGATAGTCTTAAACATTTTTAAAGCACAGAACAGAACCGTACAGGTTAGCTACAGAGCGGAAACTGAGCACAGTTGTTCCCGAGGCATGCCGGTACACGACGCATGCACTCGTTGCGGTATGCGTGCAAACTACTAGTGTCTACAACAAAATGGACCTTACTTAAAAAATACCCCTCATAAATCATCCTTAAGCCTTCCTGCTATGCAGATACGTTTTTATATTGTTATACTGATATATTTATCTGCAAGTATCCACTTATATATGCTTTTAAAAAAGAGATACCTTGCAAATTTAAAATTATAAGTTTGAGTGTGATCAAGGCTGTTTCCCTTGCAGGAAAAATCATGCATTCTGCTGATCCTGTACATCTCCCACCAACCCGTTTGGCCCAACCTTCATTCCTCCCTCAGCTTCAATGCCAGGGACAGCCATGTTGGGGACAGCCATGTGACGAAAACAGCAACAACAAAAGACCAGAATTCCCACAGATCTTCAGCCAGAATGTGAGGTAAAAGCCACTTCTGTTTAAAGTGATTTAAGGACCAAATAACTTGTTGGGATGGAAGTTGTCATGAAGGTCATGTGTCAGGATAGTGGCCACTATGAAAGGAGTACGTGTAGTTCACGGAGATAACTCCTTAGTTTCATTCTGAAACCTGTTGCATTTTGTTTAATCCCAAGAATACTTTCTCTCTCTCCCTCTCCTTATGGTATCTTGCTGTTTCACTTAAACAAGAGAACAAATGATGCAAGAATGGAAAGACTGAAAGAAATAAAACGAGAGAAATCCGTTAATTAGATGCCCTGTTCCGCAATGCCCTGCTGTGCCCGTTCGTTCTCCTGCATGTCACTAGATCACCTGACTGAGCACTATACCAGCTTCTCATTTCTTCTTCAGCCTTTGCATTACATTTTCCACTTCCCAAACATCCATAACTTAGTAAAGGTGGTAAAGCATGAATTCAGTTGAAGGTGTTTACTTTATATAAGTACTAAAGGCTAAAAAGCACTATTTGGCCTCGTCAGTCACCAAGTGTAGACAGTTGTCTAAAGCAACATTTGATAAGAATCAAGTATTGCAATAGGCTTTCCCTCTACAGCCCCATATAGAAGCAATTGGTTCTGAGAGCCAGGAACAGCAGGAGGCAAAATCAAAGCAAAAGAACTTGAAATGTAAGGATTTTGTAAAACGGCAGGTCAATTAACAATCTATCATGTCAAGGAATGGTATGAGAGAAGATCTATTGAGGTTCAGAAAGCATGATGTGCTTTGGGAGCAGAAGGGGTCCAAGAACAAATGGATGCTTAACACTTTACAGGTAATAATGTGTTTATTTTGACACAAAGGTAAAATAAACCAAAATGAACTAGTGTTCATTGTTTACATAAGTATTTAATTTTTTAAAAAACCCTTTATTTATATCCCACATCTATCTCCCCGAGAGCACTCAGGGCAGTTTGCTGTGACATGCAAAAATAAGGTCCCCCAAGAAATCACAAGAACCACTGAATAAGGTACGTCTGAGTGCATATTCAGTTTCACTTGATGTCAGATTAAAGACACTGCCTTTGGAAAGCCCCAGAGTTTGCTAGCATATCTATCAAAGCAAACAGTATCATGAAGACTATAGAGTTATCAAACAAGTCTGAGATAAGCTTATGTAGAGGAACCAATCAGAGTTGGGTTATAAAAAGATATCCCAGACTATGAACAGCGAGCAGTAGTAGCAATAATAATAATAGTAATAATAATAATAATAATAATAATTCTTACCTGTTTTTCCTCACGGCTCAAGATGGGTCACAAAATCTATATAAGCAAAGCTGACAAAGACTCACTGCTATTATTGCTTTCAAAGGTGTTTCTACTGAGTTAGCAGAACAAATATTTAGACTGCCAACAAATGCAAGTTTGCATTTGTTTTACCAATGTTTATGGCACAATGAAAATATTCTGCACCTTCATAATATTGAGTATACGATG
>NW_026846588.1:130909020-130943249 GCF_025583915.1 Anolis sagrei ordinatus | reverse complement strand
AGTTCTGTGCTTTTCCCCTCATGATTTGGAAATGTTTGTGATATTTCCGTCCTTATTGCAACTTTCTGAAAAGTGAGGAAAGAAACAGAAGATGTTGGGGAAAGCAGCTGTTTCTAAGCACTACCTCCTATGTGCTTGATGGGGTTAGAGGTCAGGCTGGGCAACTTGCACCAAGCAGACCCCATGTTGGCTGCCCCACACACCATGGGAGGATTTAGGGTTTTATGACCATTGTAAATTAAATTTGGTTTCACCTTTTTCCTTGAGTCTAGGCTTCAAATATCAAATGGCATAGAAGGTGCTAATGCACAACACCATTTATCAATGCCTAAAATTAGAGCTCTTGGTTGCCATTTTATGTATTGGTTTCTTTGTTTGTTTATTGGGTGTTTGTGGGGAAAATTCACCTCTTGGGAATGATTTCAAAAGATGGCTGTGTCAAAAGGGCGGAGGAGGGAGGATAAATAGGAATGTTATGACACCTTTAAGACAAAGTTTTCTTTAACATGAGTTTTAAGAGATTGTAATATACTTTCACAAAAATACCGATGAAGACTTGGTTTGCCAGAATCAAGGGACATTTTAAGACCGGCACTATAACAATTTGTAAAAATAGTAATTTTCCAATACATCACATACTACCAATACATCCATTAAAGCTAACTCCTCCACTAAAAACAATAATAATATTTAAAATGAGAAGTCAAAATGTATTTCCCACCTCCCCCTAAAAGACATACAATGACATTTATTGTCATCCCACTGACTTCTTATCTTTAAAAACTTCTTTAATTCTATCTTCCTATCTCAATATTTTACTTAATCTGCAAGCCTTCCATTCTTTTACAAGCCATTCTTAAAGTAACAATATTTCAATTTAATTTAAACATGTTTCTCCCATTGAAAGGGGTTCTCGAAAGGTCTTCACAGACTTTCTAGTAGATTGTCCCTCTTATACCAACTTAGTGTGTCTCTTTGGGTAAAACTTGATAACTAAAAACGAAACCTCTGAGGATGCTTGCCATAGATGCAGGCGAAACATCAGGAGAAAATGCCTCTAGACCATGGCCATATAGCCCGAAAAAGCCTACAACAACCCTAAAAACTAAACACCTTCCCTGTAATGTTATATGGGATTCTTTGGTTTTTTCAAATTCTAAAGATGAATCTGTAGCAATTTATCTATTTTAATCTCATTTATACCTGGCAGGTCTTAGAACCCTAAGGCCTGCAAAAAAACCCCAAAAAACTTTTTTTGCTCATCTGCCTTGGGAAAACTCCAAGGCTTTGCTCTACTCCACCATCCCTGGAAGTCGATCTAAACTTGAGGCTGTTGCACACCCACATCATGTATATGTGATGTCTATTCTTAATGATTTACATTCATTATCATATTTAAAGTAAATAATGTACCACTCAATTAACAGTTATTTGTTTATCACAAATATCCTGCCCATAATGTAATCAAATTAAATAAAAGTACATTTATAACAACCACTATAGGCAATGGTTTGCAGCCCATTAATTATTATGCTATTGTAGTTGTGATTCTTCATTAATCTTTCAAATAGTGCATCCCACCCACCAACATGACCGTTATTGGAGAGTTGGGGAGAATCAGATGAGAGGCATCCTGCTATTTTGCTATAGCTGAATATACTTCAAGAGCATCATCTGCAAACACCTCCCCGCTACAGTGTGTCCATCTACAGAAGAACAGCTAAATGCATTTCTACTGATCTCTCAACTCTCCAGTGACATGTAAATGGTAATTTTGGGGGAGAGTTGCTTCATGTCAAAGGTGGGTTTGCAGAGGGAGAACTAGAAAACATAGCTAGGAAGACATAACATTCAACAGCAATTTTGAAAGAGTTTACTAGTTAGTTTATTCGTCACTTCCTTTCACCCACATCCTACTTCAGTTTATGGGTCTCCATATATCATCTGCCTCAGTTTCTTGTTTTGTGTATATGTTCATTCTTATAGTGTGCACAAGTATTACACCAGTGTAATTCTGATGAAAAGCCATGAAAGAGGATGCATTAGAAGTGTAACAAAGGTTGCAATTTATTGGAGTTAGCAGTCTTTCTATGCCTATACGAAGTAGATTAATTTCTGGACACTACTTTTTTAACAGAAGTATTGGTACTAGAGGCAGGAATACTCATGGAAAGAATACGAATGGGTTTCTAAACCACAAATAAAAAGACCTTCTTGGATATGTTTCAGCAGACTTTTCATTCTACAGATAGGTACATGTAAACTGAAGCAACCACATTGGGCAAGTATTACGTGAGGAAACAAAAACATTCAGAATCTGGTTAGACCACATCTGGAATACAATACTGTACTTACTATTTGAATGATCACAGAATTCCTGTTTGTTTGCTTTGCCATCTTCCTGTACCACTCTAGCCTGCAGCCATGTTATCGTCTTTTTTCCTTTCCTTATCAGTTTGATTATGAGCAAACAGTCAGCAAGTAAAACTAATTCTAAATAATATAAACTTATTTCTATTGATTTGCTACAATTTCAGATTCAGAAAGTCCATAATACTGTAGAAGCAAAGCATTGCAGAATGGACTGTGGTGAAAGGTGATGCAGCATAATAGAGAATGGTAGGGTTGTACATGATTTCAAAACACATCACAAGCCCTGTCACAGGAAATATAGTAGTGGCCATGTCACCAATTTATATAAATAAAAATGTAATGTTTGTTTGTGGGATTAACATAACTCAAAAACCACTGGACGAATTGACACCAAATTTGGACACAATACACGTATCAGGCTAACAAGTGATCATCACTCTTGAAAACACTGAAAAACACAGTGGAAGAGACTTAAAAAGCCAAAAAATAAAAAAATACATTACAACGCATGTGCAAAACTGCATACACACACACATATATATATACACACATATACACAGACTGGGCCACAGCAACACATGGCAGGGGGTGGCTAGTAAAATATAAAACTTAATTTTTATCCCAGCATATCTCCCCGAGGGGACTAAAAATTAATGTACCCCCCAAATATTTCTAAATCCCAGCAAAATAATACAAAACGAAAAAGGAGGATCGATAGGAAAAATGAGGGTACATTACTTGGAGAGGATTTTTCTTCATTTACATATTAGTGAACAAATAGGCTTTTAAAAAACCCAAAGCTTTGATTTTTCAATATTTATATCTTTACTTTAAAAAAAATCTGTATTATTTGAGAAAATAGGAAGAGCCCTCCTGGACCTGATCAGCTTATTTTGTTCTCCAAAACTGTAATAAGATGCTTTGATGAAGCATGAAAGATCTTATAGTAGTGAATCCCATAAGTCAATAAGTTGAATTTGTATCTACTGATAACCAGTTCACTGGATGTACTAGCACTAAGTTATCATGTCATAAAAAAAGCAGGGTGATGCCTGCTATTCTCCACTACTGCCCAGTAACATGACAAATTATACTTGCCGGGCTATCCATGAAGAAACCTGAGAAGGTGAAATGAAAAGCCATCCAAACACGGTCTGCATCTTTTCATTTCATAGCATGGTGAGGTGGGGAAAATGCTCACCTGGGACCCGATTCTGACCTCATGTGCCTGGTATTCCCCACAGATCCCAGGCTAGATACTGAATGAGTAACCCTCCCAAGGCACACATGGGGCAAGCTTGAAAGGCGGCCAGGTGCTTCTCAGCTGAATGCATTTGTTCCACAGTATTACAGCCGGCTGTTTATTTTCTCCTGCTTTCCAAAGCTGCTGCAACAGAAGGCTGAGGCAGGCACTTGGGTCGGGTCCAAGATCTCATGCAGTTCTGCCTCTTCTCTTCTCCGATTCTCACTGTGCATGGGGCTGGCTCCCCTGCTGTTCTGTTTCCAGCTTTTACAGCCACCCTGCCTGTCAAAACAAATGGCACAACTCAGAAAATAAACTTATCTCATTTGTATGAAAACTCAACCCCTCCGGTTAGAGTGCTGCGCTGCTGCTTTTAACAAGGCTTTAAGTCCTCTGATTCAGAAGATATAAGCAGTCTTTATGCTACTAAAACCCACTCCCCTCATCTAGAGACTAGTCCCACCCCCTTCCATATATTCATTTTCACTTATAAACCAGAAACTTAATGGTTGTTCTTTGAGCATTGTGGCCTGTAGAAGGAGCATCAGCAGCCTCCAGTTATATTCCACACTTATGAGTTTCTTCCTGAAGTAAGCATAATGAAGACTCTTACTGTCTTCATTATGTGGAATCTCAATGCATGGTACATCTGGACCTGGGTCCAGATTGCATGTGGAGCACGTGACAATGGCTTCAGGCTTGTGACCTGTGCGTCAATACCTTCACACTTTTAATACACTTTATTATCTCCTTCAATACTTCCCTTAATAAGATGCATTGGAATCTCAAGATATTTACAGTTAAATTAGAATACCCTATGTAATATTTTAGGCTATTGGTGGTGCAGTGGGTTGACAGATTGGTTCAGGACGATCGTCGTATCACTCAGAGAGAAATTTCAAGCGTAATCAGCATTTCACAGGAACGTATGGGTCACATTATTGCTTTGTTTGGCTATTGGAAGATCTGTGCATGATGGGTACTCAGGATGCTGATGCCTGAAATGAAAGTTCACAGTCTGGAAACTTCAGAGACTGGATCTCACCACCAGATTTAGCACTGTCTGACTCCCATCTGTTCCCGATAATGAAAGAAGATCTGTGGGGACATCATTATGCTTCTGATGAAGACATTGAGAGAACTGTGAGACGCTGGTTGCAGAAACAGAGTGTCGACTTCTTCCATGATGGCTTCAGAAAACTTGTTCATCGTTGGCAGAAATTTATCCAATTGTCTGGTGATTATGTGGAAAAGTAAATAGTGGTAGTTAAAGAGCACAATCTAAGGATTATTTCTGCATTTGATTTATTAAAATATTCCCATCCAAACCCAAGTAACAAAGGTGGAGGCATTACTTTTCATTCAACCCTCATATCAGTTCTCCAATCAAAACAAAGGTCTTTAGACATGATCATACTTCAAGTACATTTTGAAATCTTTAGCCATGCTAATTACATCAATTAGTGTGCCTTCTAGGAGGTTATTATAGGTCACAATTGCTCACATCCATTGCATAATCCAGTGGTTCTCAACCTCTGGGTCCCCAGGTGTTTTGCCCTACAGCTCCTAGAAATCCCAGCCAGTTTACCAGCTTGTAGGATTTCTGGGAGTTGAAGACCAAAACATCTGGGGACCCACTGAGAACCACTGGTGTAACCTATTCATTTGAGCAAGCATTTTCCCAGCCTTACCTTGAAGCCAAGTTCCCACTTTATTGATACACAATTCATAATAACTTTTTCTGTACAATCAGAAACTGGTACCATAGCATGTACAGAAATCATGTTACTCAACTCTTATCAGTTAGACTGATGACAAGTTGATAATTGATGGTCAAAAACTCTTGGCCTTTTCAAACACTGCTATAGTTCAGTGTAATTGCACAACCAATCTATTGTGTTTTGAAAATTCAACCAAACAGCAAGTTACTTTAAAACTGGAAGAGAAGCAAGTGATTGAAAAAAGAAAAACATCACTTGCATCTCCTGCAGAACAGATGTCAACCTCGACCCAGATGTTGCCAACTGTAATATCAACAAGCATAAGACCTAGCCACTCTCTGAATTTTATGAATCTCATGAATGCTAAAAATCCAGTCTTATAACAATGGATGCAGCTGTATTATAAAAGGATGTTTATCAAAACTTTGGGAGAATGGCTTTCAGTGATATTGGTCCATTTATTCACAGCTAAAAACTGACAGATGGTGGTAAAGCATCACTATGCCTGAAGAAAGGCACTGAATCACTTCCTCTGACTCATCAAATAATATTGCAAAACCCACACAGAACAGGACACACAACCTTAGCAAAAGTACCCGAAGCAAAAGTACCCATTCCCAAGTACAGCACTGATTCATAATGAAACGCGTCACAGACTGAACAACCTCCTCTTCATCATGAAATGAAATGCCTCCATCAGTTAAGGCTCTATGTCTACATTTTATTTGATTCAGAAAGTCCAAAGAAGGCTGTTAAGAAAACTGCTTCAAGCAGGTAAGTGCTTAAGAATATATCTGCCTGAAACATTTAAGCCCAACTCTTATTAAACAAAAAAGAAAAGAGATGTTGCATCAGTTGTCTTAGGAGCTTACTATAACTTTGCATGGATACTAAATTCTCTGGTCAATATGCCCTTCCTTGGTTACAACATGCCAAGAATGTAAGTAAGACATACTAAAAGGGGGTGCTGCTCTTATTCCTCAAGTGAAGGCCTAAACATTCTATAACAAGTCAATAGAGAGAATTGCACAGTCTAATAGTTGTTGACAGCATCTGTTGTTGTTGACAAGCTAGATAGCATACTGGGACTAGAAGTAGATTGCCTTAATGATGGAGTATATGGACATGTCTGTCATTTGCAGAGTTTTGCACCATCATAATTCCAAAGCATCCATAAGCCTGTCCTCATGCAGATTACTCGCTGAGGGATCTTAAAATGTTCCATCTGAAAATTTGAGAGGGCATCAGCTAAACTTCTTATCCTAATTGTAAACAGATTATACTGCGCACATAGAATCATAGAGTTGGAAGAAACCTCGTGGGCGATCCAGTCTAAACCCCTGCCAAGAAGCAGGACAATCGCGTTCAAAGCAAGCACCCCTGACATCCAGCCTCGGTTTAAGAGCTTCCAAAGAAGGAGGCTCCACCACACTCCGGGGCAGAGAGTTCCACTGCTGAACAGCTCTCACAGTCAGGAAGTTCTTCTTAATGTTCAGTTGGAATCTCCTTTCCTGTAGTTTGAAGCCATTGCTCTGGGTCCTGGTCTCCCTCCTCCCTAAGACTTCCCCTCACATATTTATACATGGCAATCATGTCTCCTCTCAGTCTTCTCTTCTGCAGAACTGGGCACCCAAATGGCCAGCACAAAAAGGGGAGGGATTGCTACCTACTTCTTGTTTGTTGCACAGGTGCCCAGTTCTAACATTAGCAGATATAGCAGCAGATGGTAGGACACTTCCAATGAACAGCATGGATGGCAGGGAGCAGTGGCAGCAACAAGGCATGAGGCATTCCCATGCTGATCAGAGTGATGACAGCAGTGCCTGTCGGGACATGAGATCATCCCTAATCTACCCAATCCAGCTGTTCATACTGTGGCAAATCCCATAGTTACTTGCTGCAAAATCTAGAGTATCCTCAGATTTGGCCTAAAGCAGACAAAATTGGGGCAAGGGGAGAAAACAGAGTGAAGATAACCAGCTCTGGGTCAGAGTTGAGTCTAGGTTTTTTTGTTCATGTAGACTAGTGTTTCTCAGCCTGGGGGTCAGGACCCCTGGGGGGGGCATGAAGGGGTGTCAGAGGCGTCTCCAAAGATCATCGGAAAATACAGTATTTTCTGTTGGTCATGGGGGTTCTGTGGGGGAAATTCGGCCCAATTGTATCATTGGTGAGGTTCAGAATGCTCTTTGTAGGTGAACTATAAATTCCAGCAACTACAACTCCAAAATGTCAAGGTCTATTTTCCCCAATTCCACCAGTGTTCACATTTGAGCATATTGAGGATTCGTGCCAAGTTTGGTCCAGATTCATCATTCTTTGAGTCCACAGTGCTCTCTGGATGTAGGTGAACTACAACTCCAAAACTCAAGGTCAATGCCCACAGACCCTTCCAGTATTTTCTGTTGGTGTTCTGTGTGTCAAGTTTGGTTCAATTCCATCCTTGGTGGAGTTCAGAATGCTCTTTGATTGTAGGTGAACTATAAATCCCAGCAACTACAACTCCCAAATGACAAAATCAACCCCAACCCCACCAGCATTCAAATTTGGGCATATTGGGTATTGTGCTAAATTCGGTCCAGTGAAAGAAAATACATCCTGCATATAAGATACTTCTCTTACGATTTGTAACAGTAGCAAAATGACAGTTGTGATGTAGCAACAAAAATAATGTTATGGTTGGGGGTCACCACAATGTGAGGAACTGTATTAAGGGGTCACAGCATTAGGAAGATTGAGGAACACTGATGTAGGCTAAGCCTTAACCCCCATATGAGTCCATTTTTTAAATTGTGCTTCGAGTAGTAAAATTATTTCTGCCATCCCTTGCCAAAAAAACAAAAACAAAAGGCTATCGAACCATCACCTCATACATTTGATACTTCTCCTCAATAGATGTGAAAATTGCGATTCCACCCTGATAAAGTCCAGTGACACCTAGCAATGAAGCACGATCCAAGTCTCTACACCTATAACAACTGGATTTTATTCTTTTTCGAGAGTGCAGGCCTCTTTCACCTCTCGCCTAGCTCTCCGCCCAGTCACCCAGTCATTAGAATTCTGTCTGGTTACTTGTTAGAATTCTCAGTTATAAAAGAAATCAATAAATGTTTATGTGCTGTTAAGATTGTAAGGGAGTCATTTAATAAAATATGCCAAGCCGAAGATGTAGGGGAAAATGGTTAGGATTTCCCAACCTGACAGTTTATTATGACACTGTTTGGCTGGCAGAAGCCTGAGGATGATTTGTGGGAACAAAGACTTTAGCATGACAATGAGATACAAGATCTTGTTTGAATGCACAGCTTCAGGTCCTGTGATGCCTTGGGCCATCCCCTGCCGAGTGGCAAGGAACCCTCCCCACATTCCAAGAACAGCTCCAGAGAGCCCTGGTCCCGGCATTCCTATGCCTAGAGGCTTGACTCTTGGATCTCTTTTACCCTGGATGGGAGATCAGCACTCCCAAATGGCACCTCAACTGCATGTGTGCTGCACACATGTCTCCCACCTCCCACTTCAGACTATACTGAATATATATAACAAACTAGCTGTCCCCTGCCACTTGTTGCTGTGGCCCAGTCTAGTTATCTGGAAAATAAAGTAATGAGAAGGTGTTGGTTTCTTAATATATGTAATTTCTTTATGCTTGTGGGTAAACAGTACTTCTTCTTGTTTCTTTGTCAGTGTTGATGTGGAGATTGTCTGGTTTGCCTACTCTGGAACATGCAACATATAATTGTCCTTCTTTTGGGGTCCCTTTCAAATCTATGATACTAACGCTGTCATATACATGTGTGTGTGTGTGAATAATATATCTATATCTATGGCTGGATGGCTCTTTGTCAGGAGGGCTTTGATTACGTTTTCTTGCCCTGATGAAGGGAGTTGGACTGGATGGCCTTAAGGCAGCATTTCTCAACCTGGGGGTCATGAGAGGGGGGTCAGAAGGGTCATCAAAGAACACCAGAAAACACAGTATTTTCTCTTGGTCATGGGGGTTCTAAATTTGGCCCAATTCTATCATTGGTGGGGTTCAGGATGCTCTTTGATTGTAGGTGAACTATTAACCCCAGTAAATACAACTCCCAAATGTCAAGGTCTGTTTCCTCCAAACTCCATCTGTGTTCATATTTGGGCATATGGAACATTCCCACCAAGTTAGGTACAGATCCTTCATTGTTTGAGTTCACAGTGCTCTCTGGATGTAGGTGAACTGCAACTCCCAAACTTAAGTTCAATGCCCACCAAACCCTTCTAGTGTTTTCTGTTGGTCATGGGAGTTCTGTATGCCAAGTTTGGTTCAATTCCATCACTTGTGGAGTTCAGAATGATTGTAGGTGAACTATAAATCCCAGCAACTACAACTCCCAAATGACAAAATCATTTTTTGAGTGGTGATCACTCCTTGGGTTAGTAGGTGTCTTGTGGCCAAATTTGGCAGCAATTCATTCAGCGGATTTTGAGTTATGATGTCACTCAAACCGAACAGCATTTTTATATATCTATATATATAAATCTGTTAGGTTGGTTCAACGGGACAGCAAATCTCCACAACCCCCCAACGAAACTGCACCAAAATTGCCATGCCCCAAGGACAACCCACTCGGTACAAACTAATCCATTCAAAATTGAAAACAACACAACCACACACAGAAAAAACGGCAAAACAACTGAGCATGCGCACTGGCGCAAAGTCCCCAGAGCGCGCGCGCACATGGCCAAACGGCCAACGCACCCTCCGCACTTCCCTCCCTCCCTCGCCCCGCCCAGCACGAACACGTCACCGCCCACACACACACACACACACACAACGCAACTTCCCCCCGCCCCCTTCCCTCCACCCCCTCCTTCATCTTACCCCTCCCACGTTGCCTCCAAGCCCCGCTCCGCACACTCCAAGCCTCGCCGCGCTGCATCCCCACCAGAAAGACATGCCCCCTCCCTTCACCCTACCCCTTCCCTACGTGACTTACTCCTTCCCTCCTCCCACCACCTCCAAAAGACACGCCCCCTCCCTTGCCCCACCCCTTCCCTCCGTGATTCACTCCTGGAAGGAAAGGGGTGGGGAAGGGAGGGGGCGTGTCTAACTGGAGAGGGAGGGAGGAGGGAAGGAGGTCAGGGAGGGAAGGGGTGGGGGAAGGGAGGGGGCAGGTCGGCAGAAGAGTCACGCCCCCTCCCTTCGCCCCACCCCTTCCCTCCTTGAGTCACTCCTTCCCTCCTCCCTCCCTCTCCGGTTAGACACGCCCCCTCCCTTCACCCCACCCCCCGCTCTGCACACTCCAAGCCTCGCCGCGCCGCATCCCCTCCGGAAAGACACGCCCCCTCCCTTCGCCCCACCCCTTCCCTCCGTGACTTACTCCTTCCCTCCTCCCACCACCTCCAGAAAGACACGCCCCCTCCCTTCACCCCACCCCTTCCCTCCGTGATTCACTCCTGGAAGGAAATTTTAAAATTGGAAAAGAGAGTAATATCAAATATTTATAATATATTACTTACCTGGCTGACTGAAAAAGAACAGGTTAAAAACTGTATGATAAAATGGGCTCAAAATTTAAGAAGACCAATTCAAATGAGGGAGTGGGAACAGATGTGGAACAAAAAAATAAAATATACATATGCAACGGACTTAAAAGAAAATTGGATAAAAATGTTCCACAGATGGTATACCACACCAAAACAACTTGCTAAAATGTATAAAACAGTTTCTGATAAGTGTTGGAAATGTTCAGAACAAGTGGGTTCCTTCTACCATATGTGGTGGACTTGTAAAGAAGCAGTAAAGTTTTGGAGGGTAATTCATGATGAGACGCAAAAGATCTTAAAAAAAACTTTTACAAGAAAACCAGAGTATTACTGGTTAGGCTTTACAGATTTGGATTTACAATTGATGGAACAAGAGCACAAACTTTTTACATATACAACGACCACCGCTAGAATTGTTTTTGCTAGAGAGTGGAAGCAAGACTCAGTACCACCCATACAGATTGGGTGGAAAAAATCAGAGAAATAAAGGTCATGGATGAATTGATTTTTTTTGTTGAAGAAAAATACAGGCATGATAATAAAAAGAACGAATTGGGACAATCTTCATGACTATCTGGACAATTTGCGAATATAAAAAACAAGAGAGACAATTTTATTATCTTTAATAAAAAAATTATATTTTTGAATAATAAGAATATTTTATCCAAGAAGATGGAATGGAAGTCACCTTTTTTTCTATTTCTTTTTTATTTTATTATTTTTATTTTTATTTTTTGTTTGTGTGTGGATGTATTCTTGTAGTTTTTTTTAAGGGTTTTATTTAGGATATCTTTTTTTACTTCTTACTTTATTGGCATTTAATTCTTTCTTTTTTCTTTACTTTTCTATACTTAATTGTTCTCACTCTTTCCTTGTATTCTATATAAAATTTAATAAAATTTCTTTTAAAAAAGGAAAAATAAAAAACACAAATATAGGAAAAGTGACACCTGACTTAAAAGCAGTGACGTTGAAAACAATAACTTTGACACTATCTGTCTTAAAGCTTATACACTATTTAGCTTAAACTATGCATTTTTTACTACAAGCAAGGATCATAAACTTCAGGCCAGTTGTGATGAACAGAATGTTTTTATTTCGGTCAATGACCAACATTAAAAGAACCAGTGGAACATGAATGAAACATACATTTAGGCATTAATATACAGCTTTTATAAGGTGAGTTTAAAATCATATCCCAGTTGTAGGGAGACAAGAAAAGAAACTTGCAGTTTCTCAAGTCGCTCCTGACACGAAAAAAGCACTAAAGTGCTTTGTTTGTTTGTTTGTTTGTAGTATTTCTCTGTTCAAATACTAGCAAGGACATTTGGAATCAAAGATGCAAAAGGCAAACAAATGAGAAGGGAAGGAGGCTAGGAGGAGGGGATTGGAAAAGGGGACTTGTACCTAGCCCCACAAAACTGCCACTTGAGGAACATTTGAAAGCAGATGTGAGAATAGCCTGTGTTCTTTTTAAACAAAATAAGCCTGGTTCATGCAAAAGTTAATCTGGATGAACACAGAGGGTAAAACGAGAGAAAATGGTGCATCAAAAGGTACTTGAAATGAGAACAAGAAGGACTAATTTTCTCACCTCACTACCTCTGAGGATGCTTGCCATAGATGCAGGCGAAACGTCAGGAGAAATGCCTCTAGAACATGGCCCTATAGCCCGAAAAAACCCACTAAAACCAACTAATTTTCTGTCTTTGTTATTAGTGTTTTATGTTATGATGTTTATGCTGGCTTTATGTCAGTTTGTTGATGGGACCATAAGAGCATCTGGGGAGGCCTTGCTCTCGATCCTGCCTTCATCACAAGTAGGTTTGGCGGGGAGGAGAGACAGGGCCTTCTCAGTGGTGGCTCCTTGGCTATGGAACACCCTCCCTAAGGAGATTAGATTGGCTCCCTCACTCTTAACATTTCGGAAACAAGTTAAGACATGGTTGTTTGAGCAAGCGTTTACAAGTGGAGAGTAACTGACATAAAAAATGGAGTGACTAGACAATACAATTGGGCAATGTTTTAACAAGGAGATGCTAATGATGTTGGTTTTATAGTTTCTGTTGTGGTTTTATATTGTTTTTAATGTTTTAATTTGTATTTTGATATTATGTGTATTGACTTGTTGCTTGTAAACCACCTGTAGTCACCGACAGGCTGACAAAGGCAGTATACAAATACAGTAAATAAATAAATAAATAAATAAATAAATGCTGTTTTTCAAGTATGCTGATATCATGTTCTGGTTGTTTTTCTATAGTTTATAGTCTATAATGCTTTTGTTAGTGGGTGGTATAGAAACATTGTAAATAAATGAACTCAAACTACACTGAGTTGATTAATGTATGGTGTGTGATTCCTATAACAAACGTTGCAAGTTGGTTGAAGGAGTATTGAAAAGGATGTTAGCCAACCTTCATTGATTTGGCTTGAAGCTTCTATGGAGATGATAGAGTTACATTTCAGACATCTCCTTTGTCCTGGGGCCAAGGATTCACGCCATTCCTTGGAAACTCAACAGGATGGAGGGGAGATGTTTGCAGGCTTCCTCCAGGAGGACCAGGGAAAAAAATAGATGAAAGTTTGATAGGCGACTGACATTTGGAGATAGTTTTGGAGTAGATTCAAAGGATGCTAAAAGAAAATCCCAACAACTTTAACTTGCCTTCACCACAACGTCTCCCTGCCTTCCTTGCTCACTACAACTTCAGCAGGTTTTCAAGTTGAGCACAGCATTGCCACAGCTGCCTTTATCATGCAAATAACAAGAGTAAATGGGCAAATTCTCCAGTGAGCACTTGACTGAAATGCAGTGCTTCTGGCAGTAGGGAGAAGGCAAATGGGGAGGGGGGCATTTATTTGTAGGTCTCTGTTCTCATTTAACTAAATGGCAATTAAAAGAGACACCAGGGAGCTTCTCCGGCAATCCCTATTGCCAACTGCCAGATACAGCGTGAAATGAGAGAAAGGGAGGGGGGTTGGTTCCAGGGCCAGCGGCTGAATCCGAGGCGGAGGGGGCAAGAACCCGATTATGAGCTCACCATCATTACTGTGCCACTAGGTCCTCAACTGAGATGATACAGGTAGAGAATAGAAATGACAAACGGGACCTTTGAGGGAGATGTTTGGCTGTGATTCCAGCCACAGAGCTTCAAACAACCATTTCTGTATCAGATCAAACGCACCAGCAGGCCACAAGAGTGGACAGCTGAATCAGCAATGACTGGGCAGCTGCTCTGACTGGCCTCAGCAAAGGAAGGGATCAGACAGAATATGGACCTCAGAGAAATGCATTTCAGAGATTAGGGCTGCCAGTAGTAACTAATTCAGCTGCCAAAGGCAAGCTGTCTCTTTTAGCAACACATCTAATTTACATACATGTGTACATGTATCCCATACATACAACTGCAAGTAAGGCTTCTTTGGTAACCTCATACATTCCAGGAAGGGGCTACAACTCTAGCAACAATTCCTAATGTGAATTACAATGGAATCTGAATCACGTTGTTAAAAAAGAAAAGGGAGCAAATGCGCTGCTGTTCCAAAAGACTGGATTATTGCTAGAAAAGGTTTGCCCAAACTATCCCAATCCTTCCATACATTTCAGCTGGTCTTGTGCACAGCTGGATGTATATACATTAATAATGCCATATAAAATAATAATAGAATAATAATGAGACTAGAGAATTTCCTGGTGAATTGGTAAAACGCTCCGGATTGTCCCCAGGATATTGTGTCTGTGAAACACTAAAGATCCTTCCACACAGGCCCAAAATTCATGATGGATTGTGGGTTAATCTGAATTGTTGAAACAACACCTCAGGTTAACCTGGATTATTCCAGAGTAAACAGATTTCCCAGTTGACTCCAGATTTAAAAAAATATCTTCAAAGGTCTGGACCTTACTGGAAGGTCCGGATCTTTCCAGTTGTTGGGCTTGTAGGGATTGACTCTTGGGATTGTTTTCCGCAATCCTGGGGGTCAATCTTCATTACCATCCTGATTCTTCAGACTCTAATTTAATGTTGTTAAATTAATTAACCTAATATAAACACTGTATGGATGTGGATGGATGATTGTGAGGTGGAATCTTATACTGGTAGC
Organism: Anolis sagrei ordinatus; assembly: GCF_025583915.1. NCBI lineage: Eukaryota > Metazoa > Chordata > Lepidosauria > Squamata > Anolidae > Anolis > Anolis sagrei. Next base: position 130,928,285 of record NW_026846588.1, on the reverse strand, counting down.
TGACTGTAAATAAAGATTTGTTTGGATTTGATAGCTCTAGAACCATTTTTTCAATGTAAAAACAGGCAAGAACAATATTCTTTTACAAGGGCATGACAGCTACTTGGTTTCTCATTTTGCTATTAGTTTTTCCTTTTAAAAAGACAGATCTGTGGCACTCTGTGATTCCTTCTTGTGACTTTTCAGCCTTCCAGTCAGCTTGTCCCCTGTCCATTCCAACATCTAAGCCTAAGAAAGCATCTGCAGTGATCCTGACTCCGCAGTGGTGCTGCTCCTTCAGTCTCCAGTCTACTCTCTCTCTGTGGCTGGAACGGCTGGTGTTTTTGCTGGAAAATACTTGATTTAGTCACAATGTCTATACAGGGTTTTTTTCCCTTCAAACTGGAAAAAGGAAAAGCAGAGAGAATAGGAAAGAACCCCAATAGGAAAGCTCTCACCAATGTTTTCTCTAAGTTAATGAAACTACCACCAGCATAATCCAACCCTTTTACAGCTCCATGCTGCCACCCTCCTCCTGTTTGGAGCATCACTCCCTGATACCCCACTGGAAGGGAGGTGGAACTGAAATCTGCACCAAAAAGAGAGGAAGGGAAGGAGGAAAAAGAAATAAGCCTTTTGGGGAAGCTCTCCTTTTTCTACTGTTAAACCCAGTGGAATGTTGTATCCATTCATACAATTGGGGATTGCCCATTCTGAATATGGAAGCTTCTAGTCAAAAAATAAAAATCTTCAATCCTAATTTCAAACTATCACTTATGATGACCCCGAGAATGAGGAGCTTCCAAGAGACCCTAATATTGCCACCCTTATTCAGATTTTGCATACCTAAGGCCCCCTTGACGGAGTCGATTCATCGATAATACTCCTCTTTCATTTACTTTCAATTTTACGGAGCATTCATCTTTTCCTTTGAGACAGGTCTTTGCATGATATGTCCAGGTACAACAGCCTCAGTGTGGTCATTTTGACTTCTAGTAAGACGTCTGTCTTGATCTATTCTTTGAAACCATTTATCTATCATTTTGGCTGTCAATGATATCAACAAGACTCACTTCCAGTATTACATTTTAAATGAGCTACTTTTTTCTGTTAGCCTTTTTCACTATACAACTTTCACAACCATACATAACAATCATAAATACAATGGCTTGAATCCAGTGGTTCCAAACCTTTTTTTTGGCCAGAGACCACTCTCCAACATTGGTACCAAAAGAGTTACGAATCAGTTTTTGGTCAACTTTAAATTCAGTTTGGGGTGCTGATTCAGAAAATTGCATTGAATAGACCACATCAGCTCTAGTTTCTGATACAGAGCACATGCCATCCAGTAGTCGCCATCTGCTCGCTCACAGAAACCATATTTAATAAGCTAGAGCTGATATCCAATACAATTTTCTGAATCGGCACCCCAAATAACCCCAGTAACAGGCCAAAAAACAAAGACACCAAAGCACCCCCACTTCCAGGTACCACACTGAACAGCTCCGCTCAGGTGGGGGGGGGGAGGAGGAGAATCAGCAGTCAGGAGGCTTGTTGCCTTTCATGGGTAGTCAGTCTCTCCCCTCTTGACATTCCCATTGCCTCGGCACAATAAGAAGGGTTTCGCGAGACCAGTTGCTCTTGTTGTAATGGTGTAGTAACGGTGAGGCCACGGACCATATTTTAGTTTTGGGGACCACTGGTGGTCTATGGACCAGAGGTTGGGAACCACTGGTCTAATCAAAGTAACTGACCCTGTAGGTCAGTGGTTCTCAACCTGGGGTCCCCAGATGTTTTTGGCCTTCAGCTCACAGAAATCCTAACAGCTAGTAAACTGGCTGAAACTTCTGGGAGTTGTAGGCCAAAAACATCTGGGGACCCCAGGTTGAGAACCACTGCTATAGGTAATAGCCAGCATAATTTGAAATGTGAAAGGCACTGCAGGTTGAGTATCCCTTATCCAAAATGTTTGACATAAAGCCAAGACCCCATTTCCAACCAGGAAGTTAGCAAACAGTCCAAGTCCAAACCACAGAATCCAGCCAAGGGGCACTGGCATGAACTCCAAACACTGAAGTTGCTGCCAGCAACAAGGTGCCACTTTGAGCACCTTTTATGCTAGCGTCTCAGGTGTTGCCGGTTGATAGTTCATTTCTCTGCTAACCTAGAGGACCTGTGAAGTTAAGCCTTCTCTAAAAGAGCCAGAACACTTAACCTTCTTCATCCGCCTGCTTGTACAGTCAGTTCCCAAGTTACGAACAAGACAGCTTCTGTAGGTTTGTTCTTAAGATGAATTTGTATGTAAGTCGAAACAGGTAAATGTTTTAAGTGTGACTCGATAGGTAGGTAGGTAGGTAGGTAGGAAGATAGATAGATAGATAGATAGATAGATAGATAGATAGATAGATAGATAGATAGAGCTTTGGATAGCATAGGGAAGGGTTAACAGTCCTGTGGGGTTTGTTTTACTGTCTGTGCCCCTGGTCAGAAGATTTCAACACACTTTCTGTCCCTGTGAGAATTGGATTTTGGGGGAAAAAATGGCTTGTTGTGGATACAAGTATAGAGCTTCAGTGATAGAGCTTCAGTAAGATACATTTTCCCCATGATAACTCTTCCAGTAGTGAATTTCCCTTCCAAGGGTAGATTTGCTCTCACTTCCTGTTGTTTCACCCCTGTTCTTAACTATGAGTCATTTGTAAGTCAGATGTTTGTAACTTGGAGACTGCCTGGATGTGCTGTGTGGACTAAGAAGTGGTAGCTTCCTCCATAGGCTTTTCTTCCAAGCTTGGCTGAGGAATCTGATGGGCACTGCTGGACTCCAGCTCAAACATTAGACCTTCGAACAGCACCTCCTCAACCTTCCTATCAGAGCTATCAACAGCACTCATAGCAAATGAACATTTTTTTCTCTTGTCAGGAATGTTTATTCTGTTTTCCAAGTTTCATAAAAGTGCTCTTGGTAGGTACATCATTTTTTAAAATGCTATACAGAATTGAACTACCTACAGTATAATTATTTAATAATAATAATAATAATAATAGTACCAGTAATAATAACAACAACAACAATAATAATACATTGTATTTCTTGCCCACCTCTCCTCACAGCTTGAGACAGGTTACAACATTGTAAAACACACATTCACCTTAAAATATTATTTAAATGAAACATATTAAAACTTATTTCCACAAGATACAGATTAAAATACACAAAACAGAGATTAAACACAAGATTCAAGTTTAAAACTCATCATTTGTTACTACGTAATTTAAACAGAATTAGTAACTTTCCTAATATTAGTAACTTTCCCAGACCTAAAATAATACTTATTTCTAATTTTTACATTTAAAAAAAACATGATTATTGCATTAAAAACTTGATTATTAAAAACTTGATTAAAAGATTAAAAACTTGATTACTTAAAATAAACATATTAAAACATATTTCCACAAGATACATACAGGTGTAGAAATACCTGTAAAAGGACAAAAGATATGTCTGTGTGTATAGGGGCTTCTGGCTTATATTCAATAGCCCCTGTGGAAGTACATGTACATTACATGTGAATACATTTTACACATGTATATATCTACTATCTGTGTGTAGGATATGTATGATTAAGTACAGAAGTGTACATACTGACAATCTGTATACACAGGAAAGCATACTGTACATGTGTTAACCACAGGAACATCCTCAATGGTATATTTTCAAAATAAGCACTTTGCTTCCCACATTTGGATAGAAGGCAGTCAATACTACCTAAGAGATACCTGCAGTGTCCCTGTCCAAATATCTCCAGTATGTTCATGTCTTGCCCATGGCACTTAGGGTAGCTACCTTCTCCCATTCTAGGCTGATTGCTATGGATGCAAATGTCTTCCAATTACAGCTTCTTGACTTCTTTGAAATCCTATTTGCATTTTCTTCCAATCCTTGTTATGCATCAGGTTGTGTTTTCCCCTCATATTGAAGTTTACACCATTTCCCCACTTTTAACCTATTTTACTCATTTATGTTTACAATTTATCTAATTTATGAAACACTAGCCATCCCTTGCCATGTGTTGCTGTGGCCCAGTCTATGTATATGTTTTTTGTGTGTGCATATGTGTATTTGTGTATATATGTGTATGCGTTGGGCATGCATTGTACTGGGCATGCGTTGTACTGTGGTTTTTTGGGGGTTTTTTTGCTTTTAAAGTCTCTTTTGCTGTGTTTTTCAGTGTTTTTATGAGTGATGGTCACTTGTTGGCCTGATTCATGTATTGTGTCCAAATTTGGTATTCATTCGTCCAATGGTTTTTGAGTTATGTTAATCCCACAAACGAACATTACATTTTTATTTATATAGATTTTTTCCTTAATAAAGTTTCTGCATATTTCAAGAAAGTGAACAGAATTTCAATCCTTCATCTTGAAAGTCACAGACATGCTGCTCTCTCATGAAAGAATACCCCTTGAATACCACATTGAAGAAGACACAATTTACACTCTATTTCTGGAGCAAAAGATCCAAAACTCCATAAAACAGCCTCTGGGTCATGTAGTGTGTGGGTTCTCCTTTCAATTTCAGTGTCTGGTTCCTACCTCTGCTATGCGTGCCAAGTCCTTACCCCACTAGGAATCAGTGCCAACAGAGTTATTTGCAGGATAAAGGGGATGTCTAAGTTAAAAATTTGCAAAGCCCTTGCAAATGTTTCTGGGAGGTCCCATAGAAATCAACAATAGATGATCCTCTGGAATAGTCTGCATTACAGACAAACCTCATTTCAATATTCTGGACAACATGTTGATACTCATTCCCAATTAGGTTTTCAAATGCTTTTGTCAACACCAGATTTATTGGATGAGATTTTAAGAATCCAGTCTGAATTTTTGGGTCGCCCTCCCTATACTTTGAATTCAGATGATCATTTTGGTTTTGGTGGAAATTCAAAAGAATGCTGACATTTCACAACTGGAATGCTCTCTCAGTCCTGCTCTCTTTGCCCATCCATCATTCTTCCTGCTTTTAAGCAATTTCCTTTTCAAAGAATTGACAAATCATATTACATATCTGCTTTGTCAAAGGCTTTTTGACTTATCTGTTCCCAGATTATTTCACTACCCAGTTTAGAACATWKTTTTTTCCAGTCCACCCATTTAGTGGCTGCCTGCCCACCCCWSAAATATCTCCAGTTTTCCCCTGCTGTCAGCTGACTTCTTCTRTGTTTACTCACTTTTGCAAAACCTTGCTGAGCMAATCTTTRGAGGTCACTGTTATAATTTCCTTGCCGTAATYCAGAAGGTATTCCTGATCTCCCTTCTCTCAATGTCTCCTTCCCTCTGCCCTCCCTCCTTCTCCCCCCCCCCCCAACACACACACACACACACACTGCTTTTGCTCATCTAGCCTCCATCTGCATCTCCTTTCCTGGATTCTTCCCCAAGTCTCCGTGATAAAAGTACCAGATTGGAGTTGCTGTGTAAAAGTGTTCATTTGCCATTTGCCACCATATGGGCCCAAAAGCAAAATCGTCAGCTAGGCGATTAAATCAAGTATGTCGAACAAAATGTTATGAACTGACATTATGGGTATATAATTTTATGCCATTTGTTGCCATCTGTTTATCTAAACAGTGCCTGTTCCACACAAACACACACAAATCTCTGCCACACACAAGGCTCACAGCACAGCAGTCGGCCCCTCACTCTCCGCATCTCCTTTTGCCCTTCTTTCCTCTTTCTCCATCTGCCTGCTTAGCAATGAGAGAAGCACAGGAAGAAAGCATTACCTCCAGTATAATGGAGGGAACTGGGTGAGATATCTCAACCAAGAGGAGAAGCATCTCATTGGATTCAAAGTCCCTTTTCTCCCCTTTGTACCAAATGCTTGCTAAAGATCACTATTCTTAGCGGGCGGAGGATGTGGTTACATTGGTTCTTCAAATTCTAAGAGATCAATTGGGCTTTTTATTTCACTTATATCCATAACCCAACAAAGTCTACAAATTCGTTTGGGGGGAAAATAGAAGAGCAAACTATATATTCCTAATTAAGAAATGCATTCCAGAGATAATTTTCAAAACCTCAAATCACAGAATCATACAGTTGGAAAAGACTACAAGGGCCATCCAGGCCAACCCCCTGCCATGCAGGAAAATACAATTAAAGCACTTGATGGACATCCAGCCTCTGCTTAAAAAACTCCAGAAATGGCAATTCCACACTCTGAGGCAGCATATTCTGCTGTGGAACAGCGTTTACTGTCAGAAAGATCTTCCTAATGTTTGGGTGTAATCTCTTTTTCTTCCATTTGAATCCATTGCTCAGTGTCTCAGTCTCCAGAGCAGCAGAAAACAAGTCTGCCTCCTTCTCAATGTGGCATCCTTTTGTTGTGGTGAACTGGGACCGCAGTTAAAGAGGATCTGTGCCTGGTGAGTTATGCTAAAAACCAGATAGGCCAGGACAGAGAAATCAATTCACCAAGTTGAAAACAAGCCAAAGAGATTTGTTTCAATTTGGGTAAAAGGGATCCATGTACAGAATTTTGTACAAACATAAACATAAAGAGAAATACAAGATATCTTATATATTTATGATAGTTATTCAAACTTCCCGCTCCTTCCCCTGATTGGCCAGAAAAGAGGCTGGCTAGAATCCATGCCAGGATTAGTTGGCAGGGGGGAATGGCAGCTGGGGAATGGTCACAGTAGAGGACCAATCAGCTGCAGAGATACCCCCCCCCCTCCCGGGAGGGCATACTGGGAACGTTCTTTAGATATCCATTAGGATTTCTTTCCCTCTATTTCTCTATTTCCCTCCTCATTGAAACTGTTTAAAGTTGTGACTCCAATATCTCGCTTTTCAGAAACTCCCATCCATTCAGAGCTCCTTTCTCTTTTAGTATCCCTGATCATGGGATCGCAACCAGCAAACTTTTCCCTAGGTTTACTGAAGTTACCTTTCTTAAAGTCTAGAGTGCATGTCTGACTATGCTTGACTTCCCCTTTCCACCATATAACAAACTCTACAAGAGCATGGTCACTCCCACCTAAGGAACCTGCTATTTCCACCCCATTTACCAGGTTATCACTGTTAGTTAGAATCAGAGTTGAAATAGTTGATCCCTAGTCAAAGTGGTCCCTAGTCAAAGTGGTCCCTAGTCCAGTGGTCCCTGGTCAAGTGGTCCCTGGTCAAAGTGATCCCTGCTCAAAGTGGTCCCTAGTCAAGTGGTCCCTAGTCAAGTGGTCTGGTCAAAGTGGTCCCTGGTCAAAGTGGTCCCTGGTCAAAGTGGTCCCTAGTCAAGTGGTCCCTAGTCAAGTGGTCTGGTCAAAGTGGTCCCTGGTCAAGTGGTCCCGTGTCAATGATCCCCGCTCAAAGTGGTCCCTAGTCAAGTGGTCCTGGTCAAAGTGGTCCCTAGGTCAAGTGATCCCTTGTCAAGCGGTCCCTAGTCAATGTGATCCCTGGTCAAAGTGACCCCTGCTCAAAGTGGTCCCTAGTCAAGTTGTCCCTGGTCAAGTGGTCCCTGGTTAAAGTGATCACTGCTCAAAGTGATCCCTGGTCAAAGTGGTCCCTGGTAAAAGTTGTCCCTGGTCAAGTGGTCCCTGGTCAAAAAAAGGTTGGGAACCCCTGGTCTACACAATAATTTCTCTCCCATTTTTTTTTTCATTTGCTTCCCACTTTGCTATCCATCTTTCTGTTTACATAAGCTAACAATTATATTTGAAGGAAAGAAAGCATTTTGCAACCAGGTCAAAGCACATTTTGTCTGATGAAAATATAACTTTCTCCCAGTTAACATATTTATGGGGGGGGGGGTTGGGGGGGATGTTTTTGTATTTGCTTTGGAGACAAGAGATGGTTAGTGTTATTCACAACAGACCAGGGCTGACATCCTGCTATTGACATAGGAGTGCAGAACTGGAGATTAACTCCACGTATGTCTGGTTTTAGATATTATGCAGAAAGGTATTCAGATTGTCACCTAACACCCAGCTGCCCCTACCTGCAAACCCCAGGGATGTTGCCATGACCATTTATGTGCAAGGGGAAGAAAGGGGAAGGTGATCAGGCATAGCCTATTCCAGGTGCAGTTCTTTCTACAGCTAAGAGAAATGAAACCCATCTCCTGGATTTCAAGTAAATCACTAGTGATCAGGGAGAATTACCTAATTTCCCTTCCTCTGTCTGCAAAAGTGCAGCTAAGCACTCCCTGGTCACTTCTGGCCAGTGAACACCGATGTGGTACAAAAGCTGCTGTGGGAGGGAAGGAGAGGCATAGAGTAACACTTGCTGGGTGTTTACTCTGAACACTTTGACCCAGGATCTTGGCCAAAAGTGAGCCTTGACCTTGTTAGGATAATAATAATAATAATAATAATAATAATAATAATAATAATAATACTTTATTTGTACCCCGCTACCATCTCCCCAAGGGACTCGCTGCGACTTACATGAGGCCGAGCCCAAACACAAAAATACAAGCAATAATAACAATACAAGCAATTAAAAACACATAGACAATAAGATAAACAACATTATCAATAAAACAACACATTATGGGTTTGTTTTACTCAAATAAGTTTTAATTTTGATGTCATGGATACTTTGATTTTAGGATGTTACTAGACGATTTCATCAGTCACACTAGGACCATAACCCACTTAAAGAAAAAGTGTCTGCTTAATCATATGGATTTAATTCTTTTTAATAAGCTGATCTACTTTAATGGAAAATCTGAAAGGAGTAGGAGAAATACTGTTACAATTGCATTATGTACCTGCAAAAGGTAGTAGAATAGATAATGTACATGTAGTTTTAAAAATAGTTTGCTGCACAAGAAAAATGTTGAGACTGGACTAAGATAAACAAATACAGAACTCTTGAACAATTAAAATAAATTAATGACTAGGAAGTAGATTAATGAAATAAAAATAATGAGAACAAGGGGGAAAATATAATAAGACAATAAATGGAAATTGCTGAAATGCAGTAAGATCAATCCTAATTAAAAATGGGGAAAATTGGGGATAATATTGAGATGAAATTACAAGAATTTATAGTCAAAATGATCAAAATGTTTGTATTAATATTATTTGCGAAATGGTGGACAGCCTTCTGTATAACAAAAACATGGAAAAGAGATCTGTAAAAGTAAATTCAGAACTCTCAAAGAATTAAAATAAATGTAAGCTTGTATGTGATGATAATAATAATAACAATAATAATAATAATAATAATAATAATAATAATAATAATGGATCACAAGTCTGAAAAGGTTAGAGAAAATGAACATGTCAAGCTACTCTGGGACTTCTGAATTCAGACTGACAGAGTTTTGGAACACAATACTCCTGACCGTGTTAAAAACCAAGTATGGATCGTTGATGTTGCAATCCCAGGCGACAGAAGGATTGAAGAAACAACTGGAAAAGCTGACACGATATGAGATTTAAAGATTGAACTGCAAAGACTCTGACACAAGCCAATCAAGGTTGTTCCAAGTGGTGATCGGCACACTGGGTGCAGTGCCTAAAGACCTTGGCCTGCACTTAAACACAATCGGTGCTGACAAAATTACCATTTGTCAGCTGCAAAAGGCCACCCTACTGGCATCTGCACGCATTAATTGTCGATACATCAAACAGTCCTAGACACTTAGTAAGTGTTTGACGTGTGATCCAATACAACAACCAGCATAGTGATCTTACTTGCTGTGTAATGTTGTTGTGTTTCAAATAATAAAATAACAAAATAAAAACAACAAAAACGAAGGGGGGAATACAATAAGATATTATATTGAAAAAAATAGTTGAAATACAGTAAAATCAATCTAGATTAAAATCTCTCCATTGTCTATCCAGCACATCAGCCTTGGTCTGTTAACAAGGGGTGTTTTGGATCAGAATGATGGGATCGTTTTAGAGGGGCAAGCCACATTTAATTCTGATGGTGGCTGAATGAGGGATACCAAGTTAGGATACTCTCAGTCTGAATTGTGAATGGTTTTAACATCCCAGTATCCTGCTTTTCCATTTTTGTTTTTTCTTTGAGGATCAAAATGACGAGCCACCAACCAGAAGCAGAGCCGGCTCCCCTGACTACATTATCTTTGTTCTTTTCCAGTCGACATTTATAACTCTGCCTTTAATGATTTACTCAGCTATTTTTCCTGGTCCAGGTGTGAGGCTCATTGAGACCTGTAATTCCCGTGATTGCCCTTAACACCTTTTGTAAAAAGACATGAGTTTTGCAGGCTAACCTCCAGCCCTCACTTTGTCAGATGTTTTAATGATAAATGACACCATTTTTCTTAGCTTTTAAAAAAAAACATGCCCATGGCCTCCCTGCCTGATAAGCCACTCCAGGATCCTCTGAAGTCTTGGATCAGAGGGCTGCTGCAAGGGTACCTCTGGATCTAAATCATAGCACCACTACTTGGAAATGTGGGGCAGTTTAAGAACATTATGTGCCAAAAATTATACACACCTGTAATTCAAATATTTTTCCACTCATGTCAGAGGTGCAGCTTTTGCAAATCATTTCAAGCTGGCCCTCGGTGCCAGTGACCGCATTATCATTGTGACGTTTGACATATTATGTGGTTTCCCATTGACAGAACTGGTTTAACAGGTTGTGGGGTTTTCATTGAAAGAAGTGGTTTAAATACCACATGTGTTTCATTTCTATAGATTTACTATGTTTCCTGTTTGTTGTTGTTACTATATTAAATTTTAAAGACTTCATCAAAGGGACAGGGGGAAAGCAGGGGGAACTGTCTTATCCTGTTCCCTACCATCTTTCCTTGTCTTCTGGGATGGCTAGCCATTCTATGTCCTTTCTGCACCTTTCCCCATCTTCTCTCTGCTTTCCCTTGCTTTCTCCAGTTCTGGAGTCTCACCAAAAGTGTCCTTATGTCATGTGATGGCTTCTGTGAGACTCCAGTGGGGCTCCATTTCCTAAGCGCATGGAAACGCAACCTGAGGACTGTCTGATGAAGTCCTGAATACTATAATACCATTTTTAATCCACTTCCCCTTGACTGTTTCCTTTTTTATTTTTTATTAAAGAAATTGGAATTGTGTAGCTTTGCTGGACCAAAAATAGTTTTTTTGTGTTTTTTCATTTGGAGGATCTGCTCCCCGTCAAAGGGAAGACAGTGACGAGGGAAAATATCTGATAGATTGGGAGGAGTCATCCCTCTGCATATTATTATATTAGATATGGAAATGGGCTATCCGGTGTGATGAGGTGGACATATCCTGTGCTCATCTTGCTTTCTTAAACCATAGGTTGCCTTCTGAAAAGCCACTTTCTACTGTATGTGTGATAAGATCCTTAACCTATACATGCACTTCTTTCCACACATTTCCCATTCATAATTGCATTATTCCTGTATATGAGGAGAAGTAAATATCTACCAGACACAGGACCTTTTCGATTGTAGTTTCCAACTGTGGAGTATTATTTTCAATAAGGAACAGCTTACACCTACCTTGCTGTCCTTTAAGCATCAGGCACATATTCTTCTCAGTCTTTGAATCTGCTTTTGCTTCCATGGCCTTTAGTTTATTAAAATAGTTAAATAGCTATATCAATATAGTTGTTGCTGCAGTATTCGAGCAGGCATTTGAATAGGCAGTGTAATGAATATAGGAATATGGAACAACAGATGATGAGATTGGATCTTGATAGGTAGAACGATGAGACGCTAATGAGATGTTATATTTATGTTTAATTGATTGTTTATTATGTCATTGTTTTAATTATTTTTTAACTGTTTTTATGATGTTGAGCATTGAATTTTGCTATTGTTAACCGCTTTGAGTCTCCCAAGGGCTGAGAAAAGCGGTATATAAATGAAGTAAGTAAGTAAAGAAATAAATAAATGTTGTTGTGTGTCTTCAGTTTATTTCTGATAGGGTTTTCTTTGTAAGATTTGTTTAGAGGGGGTTTCCTTTTGGTTTCCTCTGAAGCTGAGAGAATGTGACTTTCCCACCACCATTCCGTGCATTTTCCATGGCCAAGCAGGCCAATATAGTAATTACATTTCCATGGCCAAGGAGACCAATATAGCAATTGCATATACATTTTACAATTTAAATTAAATTACATTTACATTTTACAATAATTACATATATATTTTACAATAGTAAAAACCTTAGATATGCAGATGATACCACTTTGATGGCTGAAAGTGAGAAGGAGCTGAGGAGCCTTCTAACTAAGGTGAAAGAAGAAAGTGCAAAAGCTGGGTTGCAGTTAAACATAAAAAAACCAAGATGATGGCAACCAGACTGACTGATAACTGGAAAATAGAGGGAGAAAACATGGAGACAGTGACAGACTTTGTATTTCTAGGCACAAAGATTACTGCAGAGGCAGACTGCAGCCAGAAAATCAGAAGACGTTTACTTCTTGGGAGGAGAGCAATGACCAATCTCGATAAAATAGTGAAGAGTAGAAACATCACACTGGCAACAAAGATCCTCATAGTTAAAGCAGTGGTATCCTCCGTAGCAACCTATGAATGTGAGAGCTGGACTATAAGGAAGACCGAGCGAAGGAAGATAGATGCTTTTGAACTGTGGTGCTGGAGAAAAATTCTGAGAGTACCTTGGACCATGAGAAGATCCAACCAGTCCATACTCCAGGAAATAATGCCTGGCTGCTCACTGGAGGAAAGGATATTAGAGGCAAAAAGGAAGTACTTTGGACACATACTGAGAAGACAAGGAAGCTTGGAGAAGATAATGATGCTGGGCAAAATTGAAGGAAAAAGGAAGAGGGGCCAACCAAGGACAAGATGGATGGGTGATATCCTTGAAGTGACTGGCTTGACCTTGAAGGAGCTGGGGGTGGCGACGGCTGACAGGGAGCTCTGGGGTGAGCTGGTCCAGGAAGTCACGAAGAGTCGGAAACAACTGAACGAATAACGACAACAAATAGTAATTACATTGTACCTAAAATAAATAATGACATGGATGTATAAATGGCTTTTCCCATGTCTGCTCTCCCTGATTAAATTCAGATCAAGACTGTGACTTGTGGGTTTCCTGAAAAGCTACATGGGAGGTAAGAACCTATGACAAGCTAGCAAAATGATTTTGAAACTATGTACCTGAAAATAATGGTTTTAACAGAAACTGGCACTATGTGAAAAGAGAAAATGTGGTCGGCTTCATAATAAAGTTGTCACTCCTGTGTCTTTTGCTAGGCGTAGGATCTCTGTGTGGCCATGTGCTTTGGTTCCAAGAGCTCTCCATGACTTGGACCGCAGCCCGGCTGTGCTCCCTCCACAGTCCTTGCCTCCCATTCTGGGCCACTTCTTCCTGCTCGCAGGCTCTTTTGAAATGGAGTTCACTAAAAGAGCATCCCCTCGCCCTCCCCCTTGCCGCAGGCAGGCAGGCAATATGGTACAGTGAGGTCTCCAGCATCCCTTCAGCCACTTCTCGGCTGCTGTCAATGTCATCGGGCCAGTGTTTAAGCATTTTCACGCTGTATTTGAAATGAGATTATAGACTGGTCCACTCAATTGACTTAATGGATTTTAAGACACTAGATCCTATTAATGCAGGCAGTGCCCCAGGGCGTCTCTCCTACTGCAGACAAGATAATCTGCCATGCAAATTAAATCCTGCCTCAAGATGCAGGGGCTGCTTAATGTGATCCATTACACAGTTTACTTGTTTATATCTAATATTGTAACAGGAATAGGCTTCCGAGCAGCAGGACCCAACTGAAGAGAAGAGTAAATTACCAGGAAAATGAGCTTTTAGTGCCTCTCCTGCTCTCCTTTTCTCTCTTTTCATCTCTTATTTTCTCTCTTCTTCCCTCTGTCTCTTTTTCTCTCTCATGAAATTCCGGCTGTTTGCATGGAGGGAGACAACCAGGGAAAATAATGGAGACACAAATGGTTGGGTGGTGATTTGAGTTACCTTGCTGGTCAAAAACTTTGGAGATAAAAGGTGATATGCAAAGTCGTTAAGAATGGCAAAGAAGCACAATTCTTTCCTTGCCAATGTGAGCACACAGGGAGGGAGGGGGAGGAATCAATCATTGGAGTTGCTGGGATTAACCAAGGATACATCCGAACAAGCTTGTTTATCAACAGTATACAGCTTGATATTAGCCACCAATAGGCAAATTAGTCATTTTACATTCAATGTTTGCTGCCGGCAGAAGATCCTTTGCTTTGAAAGGATCTCACAGGGACCATTCTTTCAAAGGATGAATTTAAAATTTGAAATAATTGCACTTATTCTCATGGAAAGTAGTGGTTAGATCCATTCCCATGAGCCCATTTCAGGGGCAGAGTAAACTGTAGACCAGGCACGGGCAAACTTGGGCCCTCCAGATGTTTTGGGTCTCAACTCCCACAAGATATTAGGAATTATGGAAGTTGAAGTCCAAAACACCTGGAGGGCCGAAGTTTGCCAGTACCTGCTGTAGACCCCACTGCAACTCACCATGTGCATGTAATACAAAGAGCCAAATGGAGTTGGAGATCTATGTCTCCATTTATGAACCTAGTGTTCATTTTTAAAAAGCAGCCTTGATTCTGAGGGCATGTGAGTTAATGCTTCGTTTCAACATCATTTCACCCAGTTGCTATTAGCTAAAGAAAAGGGTAGACACTGAAGGAGAAGTGCTACCTTCCCTGCCCATCACTGAGGTTTGAGAAGAATCTGTGACAGTAAGTTGTAGCAGGATCAAGTGTATGTGTGTGTTCAAGAAAAAAACCTTAATGCAGGGTGAACTACAACTTCCATCAGGTGGAGTCAATCCTGCAAACACCTCCAGTATGTTTAGTTGCTGCTCTGTTCTGCTCTGTTTGTTGTGCAGACAGAGTTGAAAAGGGTAGGAAGGGGTTAAGGGAGAGGCAGTGAGCGGGATCATGCAAATTCCACACCAATGGAGAGAGTAAGAAACACTTGGATGTCTGCCATGGAGGAAACATGTAAAATCTAGGATGAAATTGCCCTTGAATGAAAGCATTCCTTGGGTGGTGGGCAGTATGGTGTTTGGGGAAGACATTGGCAGGGCTTGGCCTACATGTTCATGGTGCTCGCTATAGCCTGTAATGTCATTGGAGGGAGGGCTTTTGGTAGCTCCTCAGCACTGTGGGCTAAAGCTGTCTGTGGAAGGGGCACCCCAACCACATCCACACATACATATATTCATTTATTGTATATAGAAAATGTATGTACATATTTATCAACGTATATATTTTCCAGGATGGTTTCCACTTCCAGGGAACAATGTCTTTTAGAATAAATTCTTTATAACTGTATGAGAGTAATATGACTTTATTTAATATTGTCCCCCGTATTCCCAGTAGTAACCTATGGATGTGAGAGCAGGACCATAAGGAAGGCTGAGCGAAGGAAGATAGACGTTTTTGAACTGTGGTGCTGGAGGAAAATTCTGAGAGTGCCTTGGACCTCGAGAAGATCCAACCAGTTCATACTTCAGAAAATAAAGCCAGACTGCTCATTGGAGGAAAGGATAGTAGAGGCAAAGATGAAGTACTTTGGCCACATCATGAGAAGACAGAAAAGCTTAGAGAATACAATGATTCTGGGGGAAATGGAAGGAAAAAGGAAGAGGGGCTGACCAAGGGCAAGATGGATGGGTGGATGGTATCATTGAAGTGACTGGCTTGACTCTGAAGGAGCTGGGGGTGGTGAYGGCCAACAGGGAGCTCTGGCGTTGGCTGGCCCATGAGGTCAGGAAGAGTTGTAAGTGACTGAAAGAATAAACAACAACAAAATACTGTCCCCTTTATGTTATTCAAAACAAACAGACAAGGACTTTTCAGGGCTAATTATATATTATACGTATTACATGTAATATTACAAATAATATTACAATATAATGSTATAGCACAATATAGTAATATATAATACTGATATTGTTTTGTTGGGTTTTTTTGTCATGTGAGGAGCAACTTGAGAAAACTGCAAGTCGCTTCTGGCATGAGAGAATTGGCTGTCTGCAAAGATGTTGCCCAGGGGACACCCGGATGTTTTGATGTATTATCATCCTTGTGGGAGGCTTCTGTCATGTCCCCGCATGAGGAGCTGGAGCTGATAGAGGGAGCTCATCCACACTCTCCACAGATTCGAACCTGCAACCTGTTGGTCTTCAGTCCTACCGGCACAGGGGTTTAACCCACTACACCACTGGGGGCTCCTAACGGATATTGTAAGGTAAAGGTAAAGGTTTCCCCTTGACATTAAGTCTAATCGTATCCATCTCTGGGGTGTGGTGCTCATCTCCATTTCTAAGCCAAAGAGCCGGCGTTGTCTGTAGACACCTCCTAGGTCATGTGGCCGGAGCGGTACCTATTGATTTACTCACATTTCCATGTTTTCGAACTGCTAGGTTGGCAGAAGCTGGGGCTAACAGCTGGTGCTCACGCCACTCCCCGGATTTGAACCTGCGACCTTTCGGTCAACAAGTTCAGCAGCTCAGTGCTTTAACCCACTGCACCACCTGCGGCCCCAACTGATATTGTGCTATGCTAATAATGTAATATATTGTGTGTGTATATATATAAGCCGCTCTGAGCCTCATTCGGGGTGAGAAGGGTGGCATATAAATGTCGTAAATAAATGAATAAACTCCCTGGCCCTGCTCTTGCCATTGATCCTGTTCTGGGTTCAAGTCCTGACCTATACACTACTCCAAGGAACACTGGTGGTCTGTCCAGATCCCCACTAAAAGAGGCTTTCAGCACCAGCATGGCTACCTGCTGACAGCAAGCCATCAGCCCCTCTGCTCAGTGCTATCATAAATCCCCAGCCCATTATGAAACTTCACTGAGATGGGAGGATAAATTACTCGATCTATCAACAAGAGTTTGTGACAGCAGGTTTTATGTCAGGACCACCAAATCAGGCATCTGTCACTAACTTGCTTCCAACTGCACCAAGGTGCACTGTTACCTCTTCTACCACCCACCTCCTCTGCCCTGGCTGAGGTATGCCGGAGCTTCCATATAAGGCCAGTTTTTATAGGATGCCTTCTTATCAGCACCCTGAAACTATTTGAGACATGCAGGCAGACAAAAGGCCTGTCTCTCAGCCGCCAAGCAGGTTGAAGGGATCCCTTTCAGCACTCACAGATTGCTCTGTGTTCTCTTAATTGACAGACCTGGCCAACTCCGACGGCAGTGGCATGCAGCTGCTTGGGACTGCTCCGCCTTCCATAGGCCACCTTTCAGCAGGGAAATTGCTTTTGATTGGTGTTATCAAGGGTGGTTCTTTCCCCCTTCATTCAGTGCCTAAAAGATGCAAACAGATTCTCATGTGAGATCCGAGCACCTCCACGGGCACCGCTTTTCCCCTACCTGAAGATCACCATGTCTGAGACTCCTTGCCTGGAACAGACACCATTCGCTCTCTTTTCCAATGACAGCTCAAAACTCCAGTGCTACTCCAGAGCACAGCAAAAGCCCAAAGTGGGCTGCTGGGTGCAAAACTAGATGAGATGCCCATTCAGTTAAGCCTGATTTCCTGCCCCTTTGCTTCCATCTCTGGAAATCTCCCAGGGCTCAGCAATTTGCCCACTTTACACTTAAGAATTTGAGAAAAGTCAGGAAGAAGTGAGTAGCAAGACCACCAAAGATGCCAGTTCATTAAATAAGAACTGATTTTTGTTTCAAGCCAAAGAAAAAATGATATGAACAGACATCTGCATAAATAGTGTCTAGATCCAGGGAAGTCTTGCTACCCTTTTATTCCGCCTTGGTCAGACCACACTGGAATCACACTGTGTTCAGTTCAGGGCACCAAAATTGAAGGGAGATGTTGACAAGCTGAAAGGTGTCCTGACGAGGGTGACTAAAATGATCAAGGGTAGGGGGAACAAGCACTATGAGGAGTGGCTTAAGGAGCTGGGCATGTTTACCTTGCAAAAGAGAAGGCTGAGAGGAGACATGTTGGCCATGTATAAATATTTTCCGAATTAAGCCAAGAGTGTTTGAGTCCGTAGGCATACAAAGGTGCTTGTTTATAAAGCTATAGTCCTCCAAACCCTGCTATACACCTGCGAGACGTGGAATGTCTAAAGATGCCACATGCAACTCCTGGAACAATTCAATCAGTGCTGCCTCCGAAAAATCCTGCAAATCTCTTGGGAAGACAAGCGGACAAATGTCAGTGTGCTGGAAGAAGCAAAGACCATCAGCATTGAAGCGACGGTCCTCCGCCATCAACTCCACTGGACTGGCCATGTTGTCCAGATGCCTGACCACTGTCTCTCAAAGCAGTTGCTCTACTCGGAACTCAAGAAGGGAAAACATAATGTTGGTGGGCAGCAAAAAAGATTTAAAGATGGGCTCAAAGCCAACCTTTAAAACTCTGGCATAGACACCAAGAACTGGGAAGCCCTGGCCCTTGAGCGCTCCAGTTGGAGGTCAGCTGTGACCATCAGTGCTGCAGAATTTGAAGAGGCACGAATGGAGGGTGAAAGAGGGAAACATGCCAAGAGGAAAGCGCATCAAGCCAACCCCGACCGGGACCGCCTTCCACCTGGAAACCGATGCCCTCACTGTGGGAGAAGAATAGGGCTCCACAGTCACCTAGGGACCCACCACCAGGATACTACACTTGGAGAACCATTATCCTCAGACTACGAGGGATCGCCTAAGTAAGGAAGAGCATTTATACAGCATTTAAATCCACTTTTCTTTCCAAAAATATACTCAAAGTGCCTATATCACAAGTAAACATAGGAAACATCAAGCTATAACACAACTAAATTATAGAACAGCTCCAAACAAAATAAAAACAGTAGCTGGGAAAACCGTTACAAAAAAACGTGCTTAAAGATAAATGCTTGGGGCAGAGATCTTAGCTGCTTACTATCAAGAGTGCCACAATGGTGCCAGACAAACTTCTTTGGGCACCATATTCCAGTGCTTTGGAACTTACAAAAAGTCCCTGCCATTCATGCCTATCCACTCTATTTTCAGCAATGATACAACTGCGGAAATGAGCAGAGCATTAGGAACAGATTGAAAGTAATCTGTTAAAAGTCAATTAAGTCATCAATTTAATTAGGTGTTTTTTAATATAACAAGCCACTTAATATCATTTTACACAAGTTATTTAGTTACAGTGAGTTATAATTATAGCATTAATCCCAGTATTACGTTATTACCGCATATACTGATATATAAGTCTGGAAATGTTGGTCAGAAATCAACCCTTAAATACTTGGTATCCATAGGGTGCTTGTTTATAAAGCTATTGTCCTCTCAACCCTGTTATATGCCTGTGAATGTGAATTGT
>NW_026846588.1:130872947-130908920 GCF_025583915.1 Anolis sagrei ordinatus | reverse complement strand
ATCCTGGGACTGTGTGGCCGCCTGGACAACTGGATTGGTTTTGATTTGGCCCTGTCTACTGTCCAGATACAAACAGCTCCATCACCCTGTTGGCTCATGTCACTGTCACCACTCACAACTGGCTATGGAGCTTATCAGAGCTCCTGGCTGTCACAGGCAGCTCTGCTGATATCAGAATGGGATGGCCGCATGATCAGTAAGAAGAAAGGGAAGTGATCTCCCTTCCTTCCTGCTCATCTTGCAGAAGCCCCATTCTGACGTCAGCAGAGGTGCCTACAAGAACCAGGAACTCAGAGGAAGTTCTGTAAACTGGATAGGAGCAGCAGTGAAACAGAGGGTGAGGTGACAATCCAGTGTGGCCATGCAATCTCAGCCTGCTTGGGTCATCCAGATGGCAACCTGGTGCCACAATAGGTTCTACTGAATGCACCTGGACACCTCCAGGCTCCCAGCTTTAACAGCCAGTGTAGACTCAACCAAAGAAATTCAAGCTACTGCCTTCAACTGTATTGCTCTTTTGTGCAGAGAGGGCACTTTTTCAAAAAATGGTTTTAGCATAGTGTTTGCATGTATTAGACTGTTTTGGAGAAATAAGTCATAACTGCAGTTAAAGAGAACATGACAGCCCAATAGTATACTTCTCTCTGGAAAGCAGTGGTCAGTTTGGACTGAAGAAATGACACTTTCCTTCCATGGAAAGCAATTTACCTGCATGTGTGTCAGCCAACTTGCCTGGGGATGATTTCTTGGAGTGCCTTCAAGTTGGAAAGCTCTAGCTGGAGAAAGCCTTAAGCACTCATAACTTTACAGCTTCATATTATGCCCTCTCTTTGGCAACTCTGAGGCAAAAGAGAAAACTATCAGGTTTTCTTTCGCATGTCTGCATGCTAACTTTAGGTAGCACCTTATTCCCAGTGGGAAGAAAGCTTTGAAGGCAGAGCAGAAGAATGGGTGAGGGCAAGGGAAGGTGGGAGGGCAGCTCAGCTGTACCAGAGCTGCACAAAGTTGGTCTGTTCAGTTGCCTTTGTGTCAGCCTTCTTGTATTTACTGAAGGCAGCCGCAGTTTGTTCTGTTCTTTCAGCTACTGTATGGGACCAGATCAGGGTGCAGATGGAGCTACAAAGCAGCCCTTGTTGTCGGTAATCTGAGTCACATGTCAGACTCTTATTTGCTGTCAGTGGCTTTATTAAAGTCTACAGTTTCAGACCCTCAAACCTTGCCTATTGTATCCCATGGCCCCACAGATTCTCTTAGGGAGCGCTCACAATTATCAACTCTCTCATATGAGCACAGAAACACACTCGGGTGAAAGGACCTGTGCCAAAACTAAGAGATGTATTTCATAACCCCTATGGCAGGGTTTCTAAAGTTGTGGCCCATCAAGCATACATGAGCTTCAAGAGATTGTGTACTGGGTGAAAAAAAATCTTTTTTTTACTTTGAATATTAATTGAAAATTTGTGTTAAATAGTACCTAACAAAGTACAGCTTAACTATAAACTATTGCAAATGTGAGAGTGTACACAGTCAAGTAATATACTGTGATGATGGTGAAACTTGGTCTGTAATTTTCACCAGATTCTCAGGGAGATCTGTGTCCTCAAGCAGGTTAAGGATCAGGCAATGCATTTTGAAGAAAAGCAAAACTTTCCCTAGAACATCTGTTGGCAAGATGGCAACTTTCTGCCCTGCGACTTGTGTTGTTAAATACTTGACATTGAGCTGCAGGGAGCAGGATTGCCAAAAATTAAAAAAGAAAGCTGTGAGGCTTTGGAGGAAATACCAAAGCCTCACATTTGGGCTCTGTTCCCTAAGCTGTGCCCAATAATTCTCTGGTCTACTGTGCAGACTAGTAGAGAGATCAGTTGGTATGTGGCTTAGGCAAGCCCAGTACCTAGGCACAACATAACTGGCATCTGAAAAGAAAGCACATCCAAATATATAGGAAGATTATTATCATAAAACTAGCTGTGCCCGCCACGTGTTGCTGTGGCCAACCTTCCCTCCCTCTTTCTCTCCTTTCTTCCTTCGCTCCCTCTTTCCTTCCATCCTTCCTTCTGTCTTTCCTTCTTTCCTTCCCTCCCTCTTTCCCTTCTTCCTTCATTTCCTTTTTTCTTTCCTTCTCTCTTTCCTTCCTTCTCTACCCCTTTCTTTCCTTCCCTCTTTTCTTTTCCTCTTTCCTTCCTTTCTTTGTTCTTTGCTTCCATGCTTCCTTCTCTCTTTCCTTCCTTTCATCTTTCTTTCTCCCCTTCCTTTCTTCCCTCCCTCTTCCCCTTTTTTTCTGTATTGTCATTTAGCTTTCTGGGGGGTTTAAGTCCTTTCCACTGTTTTTTTTTTGGGGGGGGAGGGAGGTTATGAGTGATGGTCACTTGTTAGTCTGTTAGGGGTGTAGTGTCCAAATTTGGTGTCAATTTAAATTAGCACTTTAAATATGTTTAAGAAGAAGGAAAAGAAGGGAAATTTTTATTCTGATATGCCATAGAATTAAAAAGAAGCCCAATCAAGGGTGAGAATAAAAATTGCAGCCACTAACAATTAATTACCAGGAACCTTATGCCATACTAAACTTTCCTCATTTTCTCACTGCCTTCTCATGCTGGTATAACAGAGTCCTCCAGAGGTCTTCCCACGCACACAGACACTTCCGGTGGCAGTGTGTGCAAATCTGTCAGGCCAGTGTGAGAAGACAGACAGAAAAGTCAGTTTTCAGGAGTCGGGTGTTCCCATGACTCCCAATTGAAGAAACTGGAAAGAAGTGGAGAAAAGCGAGGAACTGTCATGGGATGGCTGGCAATCTTCAAAGACGAATCTTGCCGGGGTCCTATCCCCACTATTAAAGATGCTCTCCCCCACTTTCCTCCTGTCCATGGGATAAGGTTGCAGAATATTGGTCCTGGAAAATGGAAAAACCAATTACCAAGGGTGACAGCAATAAATACTGTGATCTTTTACCACACTTGCCATTTCTGAGTTCTTTGTATCGGGTGTATAATTTACCCTACCACTAAATTGATTTTATCCCACCTGCTGAGTATGACTGCCCCATATGGCACAAATCTGCCCATGCGAAGCATGTGAATATAGCACTGAATGAAACATGCAGAATAATCACAGGATGTCTCAAACATACACCTATTGATAGACTCTATAAGCTAGCTGGCATTGCCTTCCCACCCCCATCCCCCACATGTGACGGAAAATTGCTGCCAATTGCGAGAGAAATAAGATTGAACACTGAAAGCCACCCACTGCATGGCTATCGGCCTCCTCCCAGTAGACTTACATCCAAGGAAAAGTTTCATGAGAACCACCACTCCTCTTAATGTTCCTCCAGCAACAGCAAGAGTATCCCTGTGGGCAGCGAAATCAGGCAGTTCCAACGGGATGGCCCCCCACGAGGGTCTTCCTCCAGGAGCAAACCAAGAATGGGCAACTTGGAAGTCCCTGAACAGACTCAGAAGTGGAGTGGGCAGATCAAAAGACAACCTGGCAAAATGGCACTACCTAGAAGAATCTTCCACCTTGTGTGACTGTGGAGCAAAACAAACAACTCCACATCTGTATAATTGCCCACAATGCCCTGCCTCATGCACAAAATACAAATTGTTTAAAGTTACAGACAATGCAGTCGCTGTTGCCCGTTTTTGATCTAAAATTGTTTAGCAGCTTGTGTTCCCTCTATTTTATCAGTTTTATATTTGTTTATTTATGCAGTGCTTTTGACACAAAATAAAAAAATAAGATTATATGACTTGTGCGTCTCATTTTTCATGTGAACTGTCTGAGGGAACTAATCTGAGCACCTAGAATTTGACCCCTCCTTTGGACTTAGAACCATCTCCTACAGCAGGATGCTCTATTGTTTCTTCATCTCATGAACTCGTCTTACGAGCTCCTTTCAAACTTTCTTCCCAATTTCCAAATGCCACCCAGTGAATCAGCAGCCCTGGTTATTCTCACTTTCAAGAGTACATCTCTTAAAACACATTGGGCTGTTTCCAAAATGCCACCTAGGAAGCAATGACCAAATTCTTTTCCGATGAAATAATCTAATTTCTGAACAGTATGGAAGTATGGAAGAGGAGCTCATTTACTCAGAGGCATTTTGAGCAGGAAGAATAGGTGACAATCCTATACTGTCTTGCCAATATGATGAAATTAAGCCTCTTTAAAGCAAAATGCTCTTAAGATTACCCTGTCAAAGATCCCTAAAGAGATTTCAAGCATTTATGGCAATCTGCTGCTTCTATCAAAATTTGTGCTTATAACAAACAAACAGGCAAACAAAACATGTCACTAATTCAACCTCCTCATATTTCTCTTGTGATCAATGCACATTTTATCGAGTTCATATACTTTTTGTTGATGATTGCCCAAAAATTTGTAATTATGACACTTCCTCCCAGTACTTTGTGTGCTGTACTAATAGCTGGCATTTTTAATATTATTGTATTGGAACGTCCATTAGCACTATAACAAAAATAGAAAACACAAAAGGCTTGGAGTCCTATAAAGACAAAAATGTTCTTTTTTTTGTCTAACAGCTAAAAGACGAATTTGATCAAGCTTAGAAACATTGCTGGCATCGATTAGATGTAGAGAGGATAACAGGAAAGTTGGGAAAAGTTCTGTTAAGGGAAGGCATTAATTAATTTTATGAGAGATTTTTACAAAGAACCAAGGTGGAAGCATTTGATTCATATTCATTTCTTGCAAAACAAAAAATAATGAATGGATACACCCCATCATAACTATTTGTCATTCATTGGTTGGTGGCTAACTTACTTTGTCCGGTAGCAACATAATTAGACAGCAAACACAAAAGAACAGAAACTCTGACTCAGTGCTTCCACCAATATTCTCATAGCAGCTAAAATAACATAAAGCCCATTATGGCTATTTAAGCCCTTACCCTCACGTCAAGTCAGATTGAGACCAAATTTGTCATTTTATATTGGAGATCGATTCAGTTCAGAGGCAAACTTGAATTTAAATTAGGCAAAATGGATCACAGAATCATAAAATCTTCTCATCAATGTTTTTCACATACACAAAATCTGGACTTGTGATAGCCCTTTCACAGGGGATCGTCCCTGTCAAAATGGAGTGCAGACAGGTAGTTCTAGGGCTTTAGTTTATTTGTTTGAAATACTTTCCATGTTTATGTTAATACAGAAATATACCTCTTCGTTCATTTCATTCTGCCAAGGGACAATTACACTATGTAACACAACTTTTGTTCCTGGGTTATAAATGTCATTTCCTAATTGGTTCTATCATAAAAACACGGAAAACATTTATTAAAGTGCAAATTTTTGTTTTTGTTGGACATCCTGCAGCACATTTTGCTATAGATTTTCAAAGCAGGTACCACACAATTAAACTGGAACAACACTTTCAAACCAGGAACAGAAAATGTTTGGGATTACCGTATTTTCCGGCATATAAGAACTGGGCGTATAAGACGACCCCCAACTTTTCCAGTTAAAATATAGAGTTTGGGATATACTCGCCGTATAAGACTACCCCTCTTCCACCGCACCAAATAAAAAATTTAAAAGCATCAGATTTGATTTCAATATGGTAATTTTCCTATTACTGTACCTCCTTCTCTGCCTCTCAGATCTCGCACATGCACACCTGCACCACTTCACTGCAGTCTTCAGGAGTGAGATCTGAGAGGCAGAGGAGGAGGTACGGTAATAGGACACAAGGGCAGGCCAGACAGGTAAAAGGGGTGTGTTTGTCTGGGCCCAGAGCCACTCTATCCCTTTTTTCCATACCCCGGGCACCCCGGAAGCCTGCAGCTTGCTCCGCCCTTCACTTACACCTTCCCGGTAAGGCGCCCCTTCAACTCATCATCGGGACCGCATTAAGTCCATGAATCCTGATGAAGGGATTTTTTTCTACCGTACTTGTACAGCATTGCCCTTAATGCTTTCATACAGTCGCTGCATAGGGCAGGGATCCGGCCACTGCCATTTTTGAGCTCCCCCCACCATATGCGGCAACCACAGATTCCCCAATCCGATTGGAAGTTTCAGCACCCTCTCTATAAGACCACTCCCGTGTATGACTACTCCCGCGTATAAGACTACTCCCATGTATAAGACTACTCCCGTGTATAAGACTACTCCCATGTATAAGACTACTCCTGTGTATAAGACGACCCCTGACTTTTGAGAAGATTTTCTTGGGTTAAAAAGTAGTCTTATACACCAGAATATATGGTACATATACGGTATTTGTTCATTTTGCTCCCTGCTGAGAGAAAGTCAATCATTTGGTATCAGCCAAGAGTGACCAATATTATCAACAATATCTTCAAGACTTAACGTCTGTAGCCCTTAGAAAAACATTTACAGCCCTGCACTTCCAAACAATGCCATAGACTAGCTAGGGGGAAAATATAGAGGGATTCCTCATTCCCAATGACTTTGTATTTCTGGGTCCGGAGAAAGAGAGGATTTAATATCTGTTGCATTGCCCTTTGTATAATGACTCTAAAAACAATCTTCTGGGAGCCCTCTTGGAAGAAAGGGCAGCATGGCAACAGTCAGCCGTTATCTGTGACTTGTTAGTGGATTATTCCAAAAAATATAACATTAAAGGTTGCTACATTTGCAGTTGCAGCCCAAAAAATCCGAGCTAAATTAGTAAAGTCCACAGCGAAGGCTAGAAATGGAAATGGAGATAGTTTGGGATGATACAAATCAGACATTTGTAATTGTTATCATGTCACTGCTTCTATAATGTTAAAGAGCCAGAATATGGAATAAGTTTTAATATTTATATTGGAAAGTTACTTATTGTACCTTTAAAGATTGTATAATATTTTATGTCATGGCCTATGGCTGGTAATTCATTCATTCATTCACATACATGACCCTTCTCTGCGGGAGATCAGTCATAGAGCAAGGGTAACGGGAGCCCAGTTGCAATGGCTGTCTGGAGCACACTTTAGCTGTGGAAAATCTCTGCTACTTATAGTCGTTGTTTGCATAGTAATCAGTAATTGCTTATCTCTTTGATCCCTTACACTGTTCCCAACAGTGAGGTGTCAGGAGATAGTGAACTCTCTGGAACAGTGAAGCCAGACTTTTCCTCGTTTCGTGCATCAAGAGAGAATGATTTTGCTTATTATCCACAATTTTATCATGCATTGCACGTCTTTCATTTTAGTAGTTTTTTTCAGCCTCCAAAGGGTTTTTAACAGGAGGCCATGCATTCACAACATAGGCCTCCTCCATGCCCCGGCCAGGACCCAGAGTGCCTCAGAGAAAGGATTCCCCAAAGAACAAGGGCAAGAGGCCACCATAAACAAAAGTATAATCCAATCATATGAGGGTTGAATGAAAAGTAATGCCTCCACCTTCATTACTTGCGTTTGGATGGGAATATTTTAATACATCAAACGCAGAAATAATTCTTAGAATGTGCTCTTTAACTATCACTATTCACTTTTTGACATAATCACCAGACAATGGGGTACATTTTTGCCAACAATGAACAAGTTTTCTGAAGCGTTACAGAAGTCGGCACTCCTTTTCCGCAACCCATCAAGCACAGATCTTCCAATAGCCAAGCAAAGCAATAATGTGACCCACACATTCTTGTGAAATGCCGATTATGCTTGAAATTTCTCTCAGAGTGGTACGACGATCGTCCTGATTCAATCTGTCAACCTTTCGCTTGTGAAATTTGGTGGTTTCTGTCACAATGACTGCACGTTGCTTAAATCACATTGACCGACTGTTTGTGCAGGGTTCCATACTTGCACTTTAACAATACAACTGTTCAGTGCTAAGGATTCCCACCAAAGGGAACTGTAGAGGAGAGTCTACTGAACAAGCCAGTACCTGCAGCATACCAGTACTGCCATCTGTTGAACAGTTACGAAGGTGGAGGCATTACTTTTCATTCAACCCTCGTATAAACCATAAGAATGTTTTTCATATATATGCTTTGGTCATAGAATATTCAATGTACAAACAATGCTTGTCAAAGTTCAAAGTATGCTTAACAATGATTCAAAATACAAGTCTCTTAACCAAAATCTTCATATATGGGAAAGACAGATGATTCCTAAAGCAGAATGCAAAGGAATATGATCAATGTATTACAAACAGACATAGACCCGTCGCAAACTAGCCTCCTGCGGGAGCAAACTGTGCCAGCACGTCCCTGACGTCATGAGACTCTGCCTCTCACCCCGCCCCTTTCTCTGCCTCTTTCTCCATGCCAGAGTGGTTTTTCCTTTGCTAGGGCAGCATTGCCAGCATACTCTCGTTGTTGAATTCAACAACGAGAGTACGCTGGCAATGCTGCCCTAGCAAAGGAAAAACCACTCTGGCACGGAGAAAGAGGCGGAGAAAGGGGCGGGGAGAGAGGCGCAGTCTCATGACGTCAGGGACGTGCTGGCACAGTTTGCTCCCGCAGGAGGCTAGTTTGCGGCGGCTCATACCCATAGAAGGCACCTCTCTAATAAGGTCTGTGAGTCCAATATCATACAAAGTTCATGTTCCACATGGAGGACCCTTCTCTGCAAGTGTTCAATCATAGAGCAAGGGTAATGGGAGCCCAGCTGCACCATTATGGCCCCTCACATAATTTATGTTTTTGATAATAAGGGTACTGTTAATTTTACAGAGCAGCACATGATAAAGTTAACTTTTATTTTATATTGATGTAGAACAGCTTTAATAGCTGCTTCTTGAATGTCTATACTGCGAGTCATGAATATTGATTGTCTATTATAGGTATTTAGAAAACCTGGCAATCTTCATCACCCTCCAAGTGAGCTCTTGACAAAAGATAGCTAGACTACAAGTGAGTGATGTCTTTCAGCCAAGAACTAGAGCCCCCAGTGGTGCAGTGGGTTAAACTCTTGTGCCGGAAGAACTGCTGACTGACAGGACAGTGGTTCGAATCCAGGGAAAGTGGGTTGAGCGCCTTCTGTCAGTTCCAGCTCCCCATGCGGGAACATAAGATAAGCCCTTCTGAAGTCTCTCCTGACATGAAAAAAAAAATCCAGAACTGACTTAGTACTTATGGACTTTATTTGCAAACATTTTTGGGACAGTAGTGCCGTAGGCAAGAAGATCACTCCTCAATCCCTGAGAAAGGGTGCTTGGTTTCACATGCCATACCCCTAGTCTACCCCATCTCTGAACTAGACATTCAGCCTTAGTATGCCCATGAAGACACTCAGGATCAAGAAAAGGTTTTAGACTTAAGCAATACTGACATAGTGATTATATTGTTTTGTACCTCACGTTTTTCTCAGGACTGAGACTCAGAAACATAACTGCTCAAAAAACAGTTACGAGGACTGATCCAATACCAAAAGAAAAAAGTACTTATCAATCCAAAGAGGCAGCAGGATCAAATAATCAGGTGATATGGTTCACTGCTATCAGTGTGTTCTATGGATTATGTACAAAAGTGGCACACACACACACATATAGAGAGAGAGGGAGAGTTCGTTTGTGGGATTAACATAACTCAAAAACCCATACTACACCTATCAGGCCAACAAGCGACCATCACTCATAAAAACATTGAAAAACACAACAGAAGGGGCATAAAAGGCCAAAAAAGCAAAGAGATGCTACAGCGCATGTGCAAAAACAACTCCCCCTGGTAAACAAAACACAGAGAAGCATATCCACACTCTCGTTCAGACTACAGCTCGCAGCATCCCCTAAACCAGGCCTGTTAGGAGCAGGGGATGATCCAAATGCACTGCTTCCAAGCTGCAAGCATTCTTCACCTTGGATTTCTTTGAGAGCATCCAAATCCCTTCATATTTCCAATTTCCTATTCCTTGACTGCAACTCCCAACAATCCTCCAAATAGATAGATTAGATGGAGATAGATTGGTAGGTAGATAGATTGATCAGGAGGACTGCTGAGGCCTCCTTCACTGGGAGTTGCAGTCCAGGAATAGGTAGAGAAGGAAGAAAATAGGTAGAGAAGGAAGAAAAGGGAGAAAGAGGAAGGGAAAGAAAAAAGGATGGCAAAGGAAGGGAAGAGGAAGAGAAGGAAGGAATGGGAGAAGGAAAGAAAAAAGGGAAGGAAAGAGGGAAGGAAGGAAGGAAGGAGAGAAAGAAAGGAGGAGAGAATGAGGGAGGGAAAGTTGGCCACAGCAATGCGTGGCACGTACAGCTAGTATGTGTGTGTGCATATATATGTGTGTGTGTGTGCGTGTATTCAAAGAAATATCTACAAACTAGTTCACAATGTATAACCATTAATTCTTTACAGAATGCACTCAAGAGAAAGAACACATCTTTAGGCAGATTATAAAATATTACAATATTTATTTGCAACTTATTAGCAAAAATACAAATGCAACAAAGATGTGGCACTTCCTGTATGTGCTATGGTTATATGGTTCTATTAAATGTCTTTTTAAATGCATGTATTGGGAAACTGGGAAGGTTTCTTTTTGTTTTGTTTTCCCACCCACCCCCTTTGCACCTGTATTTGATCCCCTCCTTTTGTGTTAATATGAAAGTACTTCTGTTTGACCCTGGAAGCTAGAAGAGCTTCTGGAGGAAATTATCCTTGATTTGTAATTAGGGGCAGCGCAGGCACCTACAAAGCATCTGACTTTATATGCCTGCCTGCTCAACCCTGACTGCACATCCACAGACTCTTGTTTAACATCCCAAGAGAAGAACTTCTGGGGAACGTTTGATTCACTATAAAAGCTGAGCAATGAGAGACAGAATAATACAGGGTGAGGGATCATGTGGCCCTGCAGATGGTGTTGAACTGCCAATGCTGATGAGTGCTGGGATTTGTGGTGCAATAAAATTTGCAGGATCACATAGGAAACAAGGTGCACCCCTATGCAGATTTATCTGGATTTCGGCACAAAGGTCCATAATCTATATAAATAAAAATGTAATGTTCTGTCGAAGGCTTTCATGGCTGGAATCACTAGGTTCTTGTAGGTTTTTTCGGGCTATAGGGCCATGTTCTAGAGGCATTTCTCCTGACGTTTCACCTGCATCTATGGCAAGCATCCTCACTACCTCTGAGGATGCTTGCCATAGATGCAGGCGAAACGTCAGGAGAAATGCCTCTAGAACATGGCCCTATAGCCCGAAAAAACCTACAAGAACCTAATGTAATGTTCGTTTGTGGGACTAACATAACTCAAAAACTGCTGCACAAATTGACATCAAATTTGGACACAATACACCTGTCAGGCCAACAAGCGATCTTCACTCATAAAAAACACTGAAAAACAGAAGAGAGACTTAAAAAGTCAAAAGAAGAAAAAGTACATTACAACACATGCACAAAACCACATATACATAAACACACATATACACAGAGTGAGCCATAGCAATGCGTGTCAGGGGACGGCTAGTCTATATAAATAAAAATGGAATGTTTGTTTGTGGGATTAACATAACTCAAAAACAACTGGACGAATTGACATCAAATTTGGATACAAGACACCTATCAGGCCAACAAGTGACCATCACTCATAAAAACACTGAAAAACACACACAGCAGAAATGACTTAAAACCCCCAAAACCAAAAAGACATTTCAGTGCATGCATGAGAACAACTGCCTTGGCCCCACCCCTCTCAATTTCTACTTGAGCCAAGTGTGACTGTTGCAATTGCCCACCTGGATTACCTTTGAATAGCCTTGCACCTTAAAGCCAGGAGAAAACCTTTTGGTGGAAGGAGTTCCCTAGCCCAGATTGTTCCATGTCTGGAAATCTTTGATTTTCTGAGGGCCACAGCAATGTGTAGCCGGGTACAGCTATTCTATATAAATAAAAATGTAATGTTAGCTTGTGGGATTAACATAACACAAAAACCACTGGACAAATTGACACCAAATTTGGACACAATACACCTATCAGGCCAACAAGTGACCATCACTCTTAAAAACACTGAAAAACTCAGCAGAAGAGACTTAAAAAGCCAAAAAATATACATTACAATGCATGCACAAAACCAAATATATACAAACGCATATACACATATATAAACACACAAAACACAAATACACAGACTAGGCCACAGAAATGTGAGGCAGGGTAGTTAATAAATAAAGATGGGCTTTCTGCTCAGTAATTATGATGTAAGTTTGATTTACAACATCACAATTATTCTAATTCAATATGAGAGATATTGTATGATCACAGTGAGTAAAAGTGCCTCCAGACTCCCACATTTACTCTCCTCTACCTATAAAACGACATATTAGGAATGGGCTGTATGTTGTATAGTCCATAAGCCGAATATTAATTGGATCTATAGTTAGTCTTTCCTAAATTATTGGAATTGGGTATATATTTGGATTTTTTTCATTATAATTTATTGTGTGTGTAATGCTCTTTATGAGACAATTTCATGGTCCAGGGGATAGAAGAGGCAACAAGGGCATCAGTTATTTTAGATCCCATCCTAACCAACTGTGATGACCTGGTAAATGGAACGGAAGAAGTGGGTTCACTAGGCAAGACTGACCATGCTCTTCTAGAGTTTGTTATACAGTGAAAAGGGGAAGTCAAGCATAACCAGACATGCATTCTAGACTTGTAGAAAACTGAGTTCAGTAAATTTAAGGAAAGGCTGAGTATAATCCCGTGGTCAGGAATACTAAAAAAAATTGCTCATGATGGATGGGCGTTTCTGAAAAGTGAGATATTGAACATGCCATTTCAAACAGTTCCAATGAGGAGACATCTAAAGAAACCAGAATGGATGTCTAAAGAACTTTCAGTAAAGTTCAGATTTAAAAGGGACATGTACAGGAAATGGGGAAAGGAAAAAAAATCACCAAAGAGGAATTCAAAGACATAGCCAGGATGTGTAAGGATAAAGTTAAAATAGCCAAAGCAATCTCAGGCTTGATAGAGAAGTAAAACATTGCAAAAGGAAGGGCAAGGAAATAGTAGGGCGTCTTGTTCTTCTTGTACTTCTTGTTAGCATTTTGTCATCACCTGGACATAGAATGTCCAGGTGATGACAAAATGCTAACAAGAAGTAGAGAAAAGCAGAACTGCTCAACAACACCTTCTCCCCAAAAGTTTAACAGTACTCAGTTTGAAAATAATCAAGCAGATGATACGGTAATATGGTTCCATACTTTGAAAGGTACAAAACATTTTAGCCATAGAAGATCTACTTTAAGTGAAGGAAACTGCTATCAACATCATCATCATCTTTATTTCTGTCCCACCCCATCTCCCCAAAAAACTTGAGGCAGCTCACAACATGAATAAACACAATAAACAATATATAAAAATAAATGACGAGTTAATAAAAGAAAACAAATAAAACAAAATAAACAATTTAAGCAGTAAAACATTAGTTAAAACACATTTAAAACACAGTGGTTCCAATAGATCAAATAAGCTAAGTAAAAGCCAAGGTGCCCAAGTGTAATAAAGGCCTCATCCACATTAAGGGGATGTTACTAATCATTTTCAAAGGCTTGAATAGCCAAGTCTTTAAGTCCTTCTTAAAAGTCATGAGGGTGGTTTCTTGTACTGTCGAGGTAACTTTATTGTTAATAATTATCTGCATTTATTATCTTAGATTTCTCATTTTTTAATAAAAATGCACAAATAGTTCAAGATCGTAATTCAGATTTCAACATTAAAGCCTATTTCAAGCAGCAAATAAAATACATATACATCATGCTGAATTTAGGGGGAAGGGGTAATGTTCTTACATTCTACTTGCTACTATATTTTCCATTAGAAACAGTGCTTCATTCTTCAGCGTATCATATTTTCCATTAAAAGCAGTGCAAATGCAGAAGAGTTGCCAGATAGGACTTCTGTACTTTGAATAGTTGCACAGAAGAGGGTTTTTTGTATAATTTGATATGCAGACTTAGGAGGCTTCTAGTGATCAAAGTATAGAGTATTTATTAATTATTGAACTTTGTTTAAGCTACTGGGAAAATGGATACAGAATAAGAAAATGTAACTGCAAAGCAGTGCTTTTGCTTGTTGGCTCATTTACTTTCTGTCCAGCAGTTTGTCACTAGAACTTTATAAAGTTGGTGAAGGGCCAGGAGGCAACTGGACTATAGGCAAGCTTTTGTCTTCTACGTATGGCATCTACAGTAAATTTTGCTTCGTAAGCTTACATCTTGAAAAATAGTATTATGGCACATCTGGAAGCAAATGTGGTCGTTGACATGCTTTGGCTATGGGCTTGAAGACTTCAAATTTTTACCAGTGGCAAGCAAGACCACTGAGTCTGTTTGGATGCCCTTGAATGCCACATGCACACAGAGCATCTGCCTTTGACAAGGCAAATGAGAAGTACTGAAAGAAAATAAGGCGATGGTGCTCTCTGCTGGTCAATTACTTTTTTAAGGCACAGGTGGTCAATCTTACTTTCTGGTCACCTCACCTCCTTAATAGTCTTTATATGGGTGAGCCATATAAAGGACCATGATCATTTGCCCTTAAAAACGTTAAAAGCCAATCCAAAGTCCTTAATGCTTCACAACATCATAGATTTCGAGCCATATAGCCCGAAAAAACCCACAAGAACATCATAGATTTGCTCTTTTATGAGGACCTTTCTTGGAACAAAGACGTGGGCCCATCTACACCACCATCTATCTATTTCTTTCTCCCTCCTGTCCTTCACCCAACTCTACTCAGCCTAAGCAATTTCTCAGATTTTCCTTTCATTGGTGTAACTGTGACTAAGAATAGCAGTTTGATCTACAGATGTTAGCAACTGAGATAAACCTGAGATTTAAGTGAATCCCTGTGAGTTCCCTTTCTTTGCTAGAGTACCTTAACATTAGTAGTATATGTTGAACATCCCTTATCTGGAATTCCAAAATTTGAAATACTTTGAAATCCAGATTTTTCTACATGGATGGATGAGATGATTCAGTGTACGTAAACTTTGTTTCATGCACAACACTATACAAATACTGTGCACTGTTAAATTCAGGCTATGTTTATAATGTGTGTAGGAAACATAAATAAATTTCTTGTTTAAACTTGGGTCGCACCTCCAAGAGATCTCATAGCAAGTACAATAGACTTTCAGTTAACTAGCACCCATGTCAAAAGGTTGACAGATTGATTCAGGATGATCGTCGTATCACTCAGAGAGAAATTTCAAGCATAATTAGTATTTCACAAGAACATGTGGGTCACATTACTGCTTTGCTTGGTATTGGAAGAGTTATGCACGATGGGTACCCAGGATGCTGACACCTGAAATGAAAGTGCACAGACTTGAAACTTCAGAGACTGGATCTCAATATTGTACGACATCCTCAATACAGTCCAGATTTAGTACTGTCTGACTTCCATCTGTTCCCAATAATGAAAGAAGATCTGTGGGGACATCATTATACTTCTGATGAAGACGTTGAGAGAACTGTGATACACTGGTTGCAGAAACAGAGTGATGACATCTTCTGTGACGGCTTCGGAAAACTTGTTTATGGTTGGCAGAAATGTATCCAATTGTCTGGTGATTATGTGGAAAAGTGAATAGTGGTAGTTGAAGAGCACATTCTAAGGATTATTTCTGTGTTTGATTTATTAAAATATTCCCATCAAATCCCAAGTAACGAAGGTGGAGGCATTACTTTTCATTCAACCCTTGTAGTTTAAGTAAGTAACATACCAACCCACTGTCTTGCAATAATTGGGCTAGTATCATTAATGGAAGCTTACTGGTTTTAAAGCATCCAGTATTACATTTCTACATTAATGCAAAGGTGCTGCTTTAGGAATCTGTGATCTCACTGCCTTCTGCACAGCCTTCATTATCTCATCATCCTGCCCTGTACCCTACTCAGTATGCCATTTGGGGGGAGTTTTGACCACAATTTCACAAATACAGCAATACATTTTGTAAAGAATGGAAGTGAAATGGGGTTGAGGGGGAAGCCTCTTTAAGAATGAGGAGGAGGAGGAAGAGGAGGAGGGGAGAATGACCCTTGCTGTCACCATGTGACTACCAACATATCAAACCAGAAGTTGAAGGGATATCATACTGACGAAAGCATTAAGAAGACAGCATCGTATGCAAAGCCATTGACAGATTACACCAGTCAATAAAAAGAAGTACTACAATAAAAGGGGAAAGCCAAAGCTGCAGCAGAATGCATATGACATCATGAGATAACTACTGGCAACAGAGCTACTATCCTGCTGAAATTTCAGTTAGTCAGCCTCATATGATAAAGTCCTAAGTCATATCAAAATCCTCAGATATGATAAAATCCTCAGACAAAATTTGTACAGTAAACATCTCTCTGTACTTTTCAATTTGGGAAGCCTGGAAGAAAAGAGTTCATCTTAATCCATACCAGTTTGGGGTTTTTTGTTTGTTTGTTTTTTGAGATGGGGCTCATCCAGAGTGATTGAAAAGTCCCAGACTTTGTTCCTGTTATTTCTGATTTTATATTGGGTTAAAAAAATTTTAAAAAAATCTTGGAGAACTGGTTAAAAAAACTAGGAATTGACAGAAAATATTCTGTGATAAACAAAATGTATATGATCCTCCAAAATAAAATCTGAAAGAACAGGAACACTCTGGGATTTTCTGGGATTGTAATGAGTCTGAAAGCACTCCTAAGACAACTTTGATTGTCTTGTTGGATGGTCTGCACAGAGAACTGTGGGTTTGGAAGCAATACCTTCCACTAGTTCCCATTCATAGAATCATAGAATTGGAAGAAACTGCATGGGCCAACTCCCTGCCATGCAGGAAAAGCACAATCAAACCACCCCCATAGATGGCCATCTAGCCTCTGTTTAAAGACTCCAAGTAAGGAGCCTCAACCACACTCCAAAGCAGAAAGTTTCACTGCTGAATAGCTCTTACAGTCAGGGAGTTTTTCCTATTCTCCTGGTGGAATCTCCTTTCTTGTAATTTGAACCATTGCTCCGATCCTAGTCTCCAGGACAGCAGAAAACAAGCTTGCTCCCTCCTCAAACTGGAGACTGATTCTGGAATGTGATGCTGGGGGATCCCTGCCCTTCTTCATGGCCTTTGACCTCCTTGGCCCACATGTTCTTCACACCTACATGGTAAGCTAGCACCCACTCTGTCTACCTTCTGCAAGGACCTGAAAACATGGATGTTCCAAGATGCATTTGATAATGATTAGGTCCCAGTCCATGAATGCCCAGCCCTAATTGATCATTAGATTGAATTCAGCACTTTACCTCCAGTCCTGACCCTACAATTCGCTTTTTGCACAAGCCCATGCCCAGCCCTCTAATTCTTGATCTGTCCATTATATTCCTGGCTCTGGTTATTGAGGTGTGATTTGATTCATTTTGATGATGTTTTTATACTCTGCTGTTTTTAATTGTTTAATTAAATTGTTATACATTTGTTATGTCTTTAAATGTATTTTAGTTGATTAATTATGTTGTTGCTGGTCTTGGTCCCGCATGGAACCTGCCTCAAGTCCTTTCAGGGAGATGGTGGCAGGATATAAAAACAAAGTTATTATTATTATGTTATTATAAACTACTGAAGGACTAGTAGGAGTTCATCAGACAGAGCAGGGGAAAGTGGAAGGAACTGTCTTACCCCATTCTCCCCTGTCTTTTCCCATCTTCTAGGATGGCCAGCTATCTAACATCCTTACCAGGTCAATGCCCGTCTTTCTCCCACTTTTCTCCCTTTGGAGTCAGGTAACACGTAACCCCTGAAGATGGATTTAAGTCTCAGTTTGATTGCACTGTGGAAACAGAGCCCCACAGAGTCCCATCGGAAGTGCCCTTATGTCATGTGATGGCATCCGTGGGCCTCCCATGAGGCTTCATTTTCACAGTGCATGGAAACTGTGCCGACATGTGATGAGGTCCTTACAATTTTTGAACATCAGTGGAGAGAGGACAAACAGCAATAACTTTCCTTTCCTTTCCATCTCAACCCAGAGAGGTTTCCCCATGGTTTCGTGCATTTATGTATGTGAACAAACAATTACAAGATGCAAGCATTTCAGGTCTCTAATTTGGATGGCCAGTAATTCCCTTTGAAAAGTTTGGTTCATAATCTAGTGCTATACCTGGATCTTCAGGGGATACCACCAGTTTGAAATACTTTTGTCCAGCTTTAGTGCAGATTATTATTATTATTATTATTATTATTATTATTATTATTATTATTATTCTGACACAAAAACACAGTATGTCACAGTAAATGAGATATATATGCTGGATTTTGTATCACAAAATCACAAATCAAACACTTCCCAAGCGTCTAGGATTGTGTGATGTATTTTCAAATGATGCGTGCAGATCCAAGTAAAGTGGCCTTTTGTAGTTGATAGATCATGATTTTGTCAATGTTTATTGTTTCCAAATGCTGGCTGAGATCTTTTGGCAAGGCACCCAGTGTGCCGATGACCACTGGGACCACCTGTACTGGTTTATGGCACAGCCTTTGCAGTTCGATTTTGAGGTCCTGATAATGGTTGAGTTTTTCCTGTTGCTTTTCCTCAATGCCACTGTAACCCGGTATGGTGACATCAATAATCCAAACTTTTTTCTTTTCCACAATCGTGATGTCTGGTGTATTGTGTTCCAAAACTTTGTCAGTCTGGATTTGGAAGTCCCACAGTATTTTTGCGTGTTCATTTTCCACTACCTTTGCAGGTTTATGTTCCCACCAATTATTTACTGCTGGCAGGTGGTACTTGTGACATAAGTTCCAATGAATCATTTGAGCCACAGAGTTGTGCCTTTTCTTGTATTATTATTATTAGTAGTAGTAGTAGTAGTAGTAGTAGAATGAGGACTCAACCACATCTATGAACAGCAGAATTGAACCAAGACAGGATTTCCACACTACTATATGAGACTATTTTGAAGACATGTTGTGATTCTAACTTTTTTAGGCCAACCAAAGGACACAAATACATGGTGCTAGCTTTTGAAGCACATGAACTTCTTCATTAGGGAAAGATTGTTTTAAAAAGAAAAGAAAGAACAACAGGTTTGAATCTTGTTTGAAGTGTTTGCTTAAGTGTTGCTTATTCCTATATTGAAGGGGGTTGGTGCAGATGAATTGAAGGCCAAACTCCCAAGAACAAAGGCAGTAAAGGAAATCAATAAAAATGCTATTAGCAGCAATAAAGTGTCTCCATTTGAGAACTGGGTTTATCCCTTTCCTACGTGAAGCCAAAAGCCTCTTCATAAAAAAGCACACAGTGAGTTTCACAGGAAGCTTCTATACTGTCAGGTCTAGAGACTAATTTAGCCATTGTAAAAATTCACATTGTTTCACTATATGTTGAAGGGAACACCATCCCAAACACTCCATTATTTCACCCAATTCAGATTGCAGATTATTGCTGAGAGTATGTTATTCCACTCTTACACTAATTTCACTGTTTGCTGCTGTTTTTCTGGGTGCAGTTCAAAACTCTGCAACTTGAAACAATTTAGGGGTATTTTGAGGAATACTGCCTGCATTTGGTTGTAGTGGTCCATGTGGATGTTCTAGGACCAGATGGGGATGGCCAGTGGGATTAAGGGAAAGGGCCTTCTGTATAGCAGCGCCCAAGTAAACAGAACTCCCAGCCTTGGAAGATTTACTTCATTGACCAGGCTTCCATCTGAGTTTTTTAGACCCCCGTTTTGTGTTTTGATATCCTCTTCCATTTTACTGGGGTACTATTTCAGTTGCATCTTTTCTGCATCATTTGAAAGCCCTCCTTGGTGCCCCTTTTTGGCACACCAATAAATAAAAAAGGCAGAATTCCCAGAGCCCTATTTTCTTCCTATTACCACAAACACCAGCTAGACATTATGCTGAATGCCTCTTTATTGGCAACAGAATATTGCATAATTTTTATCACCGTTTGTTTAAATTGTATAAATAATCTGCCAAGTTTTAATAGGAGTTTTCTATGAATAGGCAACAAGCCATGAAATGTGGTATTTTCATCATGAACAACCCAGGAAATTAGCTAGTGCTACCCCTGATTTGCATGAAGTTCTGGCAAGTTTCAGGAGACTGAGGGGGACATGAGCTCGTCTGACCATCTTTCTTCCAATTTCCTCAATTATCCTCTTCCTTACTTGCCTCCCATTGATATAGTAGCTGTGGTAAAGTATGGCCCAATTCAGGTCAATGGACAGTGACCCAATAGGGATATTCTGTGTCGTGTATGAATTAAACATGTTCAAAGTATATGCAATACACATGTGTGGCTACTGTGAAAAGGCTTTATTATTTACTAGCCGTCCCCTGCCACGCATTACTGTGGCTCAGTCTGTGTATATGTGCTTTATGTGTTTATATATGTGTGTATATATTTGTGTATATGTGTATATATGTGTGTTTGCGTATATATGTGTGGTTTTGCACATGCGTTGTAATGTATTTTTTATTTTGTGGCTTTTTAAGTCTCTTCTGCTGTGTTTTCCAGTGTTTTTATAAGTGATGGTCACTCGTTGGTCTGGTATGTGTATTGTGTCCAAATTTGGTGTCAATTCGTCCAGTGATTTTAAGTTATGTTAATCTCACAAACGAACATTACATTTTTATTTATATAGATTTGTTTATCTAGTAATAATTGGGCTGACTTTACTTGATGAGTCTCTATAAATAAAATTAATTTTCTCTGTGTGTTTAGTGGCGAAGCAGACTTTCACCATATTTCAAGATATGTCATACAATCTATACACATAATAAAAGTGAAAATGTGGATGTGTGTATGTGGCTGGGATGCCCACTAACACAGATAGGCTCCCACTTCCACAAACAGCTATAGCTCCCACTACGCAGGAAGCACCAATGGTCCTCCCTCCAATGACATTGCAGGTTATAGTGAGTGCCATAAACATGTCCAAGAGCCCTGTCAATGTCCTCCCCAAACACCATACTGCCCATGACCCAAGTGAATGCTTTCATACAGGGACAGTTTCGTCCTAAATGTTCTGTTTTTCTTCCACCACAGACATCCCAGTGTTCCTTACTCTTTCAGTTGGGTGGAATTTGCATGACCCCACCCACTGCCTCTCCCTCAACCCTTTCCTATTCTTTTCTATGGCACACAGCAAACAGAGGAATTGAATATTAGAGTAGTTTGGTGAGAATTCACCATGGTTTATAGGAGTTGGAAATGCCATTCTCAGGTGAGATCCTTTTCCACCTCTGGTGGTCATGTAAAAAGGCAATCAAATTTTGGAAAATATACTCATTGCAATGGGAAAGATTATTGGCCAACCCATAGAACTGAAACCGGAATACTTCTTTTAGGAATTGTTGACTTTACCATGGATAAAAATAAGGAAAAATTATTCAGCTACTTGACCACGGCTGCGAGAATCATATATGCTAAAAAGTGGAAAGGGAAAGACACACCAAGTATCGAAGGCTGGATAATTAAAGTTACAGAAATTATGAATATGGACTGTCTTACACACAAACCTAGAAACAAACAAGGGAAAACAAAAGAGAAGACCCATTGGACCACAGTCAAGAAGTTCATAGACAAAAGAATCCGATAGGAAAGAGAAAAGATACGGGGACAGAAAACAACGAAAATGACAACCAGCGGGAGAGAATATGAAGACTACAAATGCACTCTACCCACCAATCCTGCACCTTTTTTGTTTTCTCTTTACACCTCCCCAATTCACCACTAAGTCACTCCCCCCCTTTTTTTTTTCTCTTTTCTTCTTTCCTCCTTTTTTTTCTTTTTCTCTCTCTCTCTTCATATCTTTATTCCATTAATATACATAAACCTTTTTTTTTCTTTTTCTTTTTTCTTTTAAGTGCATTATTGTCAAAACTCTAATAAAAATATAAAAAAGAATAATTCTGTGTAAGAAACATTTGTGGAGCTTGTTTCCAAAAGGTACCACATCCATCTGAACAAATTTTAGAGGAATTTTTTAAAAAGCGTGCTGATAGTGTGTGTTATTTTGCTATAAGATGCAATTTTCCAAATCCTGTACCAAAGTGATTTGATACATTTGGATAGTTTTGATCTGTACATAATACTCTACTCCTAGCCAATAATGTGCTGCCACTTATATTTTTGCAAGGTTTTGTACCTTTAGAAATAAATTCCACATTTTTCTGCACAAAAACCAAGACTTTTTATACTAAAATAAACCCATATGCTTTCCTATGGAGAATAATTCCTCTACAATATTTCAGAACATTTGAATGTGAAGAGTACATTGAAGAGTTAAAAAAATCTCTCTGGTTTTGACATTTGACAGTTAGTTAGGCTTTCTTTTGCAGTCTTAGCTTTGGCCCTCTGTTGCTAATGGCAGATGGAGAGGGGTATTTAAGGACATCCCAAAGTCGGGACAACCCTCTTGCATCAGTGCTGTGACACCAATGTAAATCGCCCACCCAGACATCTGATTTTTATACAATAAAATGACAGTGATCTCCCACATGATGAGAAGTTTTATCCTTCGATCCCATTAAAAAAAACAATGATGGAAAACAGCTATACAAATGCTGCCTTGGCGGGCAGTGTTCTGTTTTGTTGGGCAGAAGATTTGTATGTGTTGGAAGAAGGTGGAGGACAGAGAGGTGAGCTTTGGAAGACCAGTATAGGAATGCATATAGCTTTCCTCTCTTCTGCCTAGTTGCTGGGACAATCCAGCCTCATCAAGTGCCCTTGGTAGCCAGTTCTCTAGCTCCAGTGGAAGCTAGCTGACCTGGAAAACAACTGACACAGAAGCAGAAACAATGGAGGGCGCTGTCAGAGATGAGGCTTCTTCATGTCATGTGGAGCAGAAACAGGGAAAATCCAGGTACGGCCAGCAGTGCAAGATTTGTTGGGCCCAGGGCCCGGACACTTGGATTTAGGTACAAGCAAAGTCAACTACAGTTTAGCATTACTTCAGATAATGAGGAGCTCTAGATTTTTTTATTTAAAAAAACCTATTACATTTCTTTTTATACTCAAATAATATACTTTCATGTTATAAGTGTGTTTTGTTTTGTTCTTGGTAATTCCATAAAGGTAAAGGTTTTCCCCTGACATTAAGTCCAGTCGTGTCCGACTCTGGGGTGTGGTGCTCATCTTCATTTCTAAGCCGAAGAGCCAGCATTGTCCGTAAACACCTCCAAGGTCATTTGGCCAGCATGACTGCATGGAGCACTTTCCCACTGGAGTGGTACCTATTGATCTACTCATATTTGCATGTTTTCGAACTGCTAGGTTGGCAGGAGCTAGGGCTGACAGCGGAAGCTTACACTGCTCCCCGGATTTGAACCTGCGACTTTTCGGTAAACAAGTT
Source organism: Anolis sagrei ordinatus (assembly GCF_025583915.1). Lineage (NCBI taxonomy): Eukaryota > Metazoa > Chordata > Lepidosauria > Squamata > Anolidae > Anolis > Anolis sagrei. Next base: position 130,885,661 of record NW_026846588.1, on the reverse strand, counting down.
TAGCAACTCAGTGGTTTAACTCACTGCATCACCGGGGGGGGGGGGCAGTAATTCAATTGGCAAACTTAAATATGGCATCCCCTAGAGCAGTGTATCTCAACCTGAGTCAGAAATCGTGAGGGGGTGTCAGAGGAGTCACCAAAGATCATCAGAAAACACAGTATTTTCTGTTGGTCATGGAGGTTCTGGGTGGGAAGTTTGGCCCAATTCTATCATTGGTGGGGTTCAAGGGGCTCTCTGATTGTAGGTGAACTACAGATCTCAGAAACTTCAACTCCGAAATGTCAAGATCAATTTTCCTCAAACTCCACCAGTGTTCACATTTGGGCATATGGAGTATCTGTGCCAAGTTTGGTCCAGATTCATCATTGTTCTAGTCCACAGTGCTCTCTGGATGTAGGTGAACTACAACTCCAAAACTCAAGGTCAATGCCCATCAAACCCTTTCCATATTTTCTGTTGTCATGGTATTCTGTGTGCCAAGTTTGGATCAATTCCATCATTGGTGGAGTTCAAAATGCTCTTTGATTGTAGGTAACCTGTAAATCCCAGCAACTACAACTCCCAAATGACAAAATCAATCCCCTCCCGCCAACTCCACCAGTATTCAAATTTGGGCGTATCAGGTATTTGTGCCAAATTTGGTCCAGTGAATACATCAGATATCAGATATTTACATTATGATTCACAACAGTAGCAAAATTACAGTTATGAAGTAACAACAAAAATAATTTTATAGTTGAGCGTCACCACAACGTGAGGAACCGTATTAAGGGGCATTAGTAAGGTTGAGAACCACTACCCTAGAGATTCAGCATGTCTTAAACCAGCCCTGATCGGACCTCTCTGATGGCAATTAAAATGGATTACTCTGAAAGCATAATACCTTAAGGAGGTATTAGGAGCTGCAATGGAAGGGTTTCCATGATCACTTCCAGCCGTAGAGGAAGGCAAAGGAAAACACCCTCAGAACAAAACTTGCACAAACAAACAAACCAAAGCTCCTTGAGGTCACCATAAGTTAGAATTTACTCAACGGCACCCAACAAAAATTGAAGGCATTGTAACAGGTCATCCTTAACCACAGCCCATTTAGTGCTTCTTCATCTTTCAGGACCATGCAGGGACAGGCTAGATGGCTCCAAGGTTCAGACACAGTGGCCATTGCACTGTTCCTACTCCCATTCGACCCGTACAGCTATCCATTTGGCATTGATTCTGGGCCCTGTTCTTCTTTCCTCCCCCCTCCATTTTTGATGTTGTCAAAATTCTGTTCACAACTTCTTTGTTCCATATAAAACACCCCAGTACCTGACTTCCTCTGAAGACTGCCAAGTGCCACAACTGTGGCATGGGTGATAATAATTGCTCAGCATGCAGCTTTGTTCTTGAGATTAGATGCCCTGCTCCATGCACACATGCACACAAACACATACACATGACCTCCCCCTCCCTTCTTCTCTCTCCCATGCTTCCTGCCTGGCAGTAGACACATCCTTCTGGACAGTAACTGGGCTCTCCTTCCGGCTGTCCTTTTGTGATCCTGCCACTGAATGGGGCGATGATGCCTCCTGCACCCACCCACTCCAGTATTGTCCACCATTCCCAGCTTCCTCGGCTAAAGCTCTTTGGCTTGGTCTGCCATCCTTCCGCTCTGATGTTCATTCCTCAAAGCTGGCTTTCCTCTTTCTTATCCACGACCCCCATCCCACTCCCCCCCCAAGTCAGTTTTGCCCCAAACAAAAATAAAAGTACGGGGAGAAGGTGGGGGTGGAGGAGAAGAGAAAGGAAGAAAAGGCCCAAGAGGCTCCCGCCTGGCCATTCCAATCAGGTCAGTGTTTCTTTGCCAATTAGGATGGATGCAGTGCACATTATTAAAAATAGGTCTGTGGCCCCATCTGTGTTGATTATTGTCCTCTGTTTCCGTCCTCTGGCCAACTCTGTTAATTAATAAAGAAACTGTCAGGGAAGGGAAGTGAGGGACAGGCAGGGGGAGCAGGGACTTCCCTGACTGGAGCCTCCTGTTCAGAGAGTTCAAGAGAGAAATTGGACACTTGAATCCCGCTGTCATTTCCATTGTCTGCCGTTCTCCTAATGATGTTGGGCTGGAAGTCAGCTCCCACCACCAGCTCCGACTGCCTCTTTCATTCAATTACTCATCGGGAAAAAAGGGGTTTCTTGCTGAGGAGCCCGACCAACATGGCTTGGCTGCTCCCTTTGCTCAGGATTGTTCCAGAGACCTCAAGGAAACAGCCCTCTGAAATAAATAATGGTATAGTGGCATGTGAGAGGGACAAGCAATCAGCCAAAGTGATGAGGCAACCAAGATATTGTTGCTTACGAGTGAGTGGTGAAATTTAGAAGGGAAGCCAAAAACTCGTGCATTCATTTGAATAATACAATACGCTTCCTGCATTCTCATCTATTTCTCACTTTGTAATCTATAAAAATAAAAATGTAATGTTCGTTTGTGGGATTAACATAAATCAAAAACCACTAGAAAAATTTACACCAAATTTGGACACAATACACCTTTCAGGCCAACGAGTGACCATCTATATAAATAAAAATGTAATATTTGTTTGTGGGTTTATCATAACTCAAAAACCACTGGACAAATTGACACCAAATTTGGACACAATACACCTAACAGTCCAACAAGTGTCCATCACCCATAAACACGCACACACACAAAACCCCAGCAGAACAGATTTAAAAACCCAAAAAATACACCATATATACATATACACATACACTCATATACATATGCACATGCACACATACATACACACACACGTATATATATGCACAAACATACACAAATATACACATATACATACACACATATATACATATACACATGCACACACATATACATATCCACACACACACACAAATATGCATATAGACAAGCACACACATATACACAATATGCATGTACACATATAAACACATAAATACACAAATATATATACACACATATATACACAAATATATACACACACATACACACATATATAAACATACACAAAACACGTATGCACAGACTGGGCCACAGCAACGCATGGGAGGGGACGGCTAGTCTATATAAATAAAAATGTAATGTTAGTTTGTGGGATTAACGTAACTCAAAAACCACAGGATGGATGAATTGACACCAAATTTGGACATAATACACCAATCAGGCCAATGAGTGACCATCATTCATAAAAACACTGAAAAACACAGCAAAAGAGACTTTAAAAGCCAAAAAATAAAAATTACATTACAACACATGCGCAAAACCAAGCACACGCACACACACACATATGCAAACACACATATACACAGATATATACATAAAAATATACACATACAAAACATATATACACAGACTGGGCCACAGCAACACATGGCAGGGGACAGCTAGATTTTTATAAACAGACTTCTTGTATAGTCATGTTATAGAGAAGTCCCTTGTTATTTTAGTCATCTAAAAAAACAGAGTCTTGGACATGATACAATTCTGTTGTCACCAGACTCTTTCTTAATTTGCTGCGTATTTAATGTATTGTTGAAGGCTTTCATGGCCGGAATCACTGGGTTGCTGTAAGTTTTTGGGCTGTATGGCCATGTTTCAATAGCATTCTCTCTCGACGTTTCTCCCCCATCTATGGCAGGCATCCTCAGAAGTTGTGAGGTGTGTTGGAAATTAGGAAAATTGGGTTTATATATCTGTGGAATATGTCCAGGGTGGGAGAAAAAACTCTTGTCTGTTGGAGGTAGGTGTGAACGTTTCAGTTGGCCACCTTGATTAGCATTTAATGGCCTAGCAGTTTTCAAGGTGTGACTTCTTACTGCCTGGGGGAATCCTTTGCTGTGTTTATTTTAAACATTGCCTCTCTCTCTCTCTCCCCTGCTCTTTTGCATGTTCTGCTTCTTCCCCTTCTTTTCAGAATGTGACGTGAGACGTCTGCTCTTGTTTGCAACCAGGATTTGCTAAATCAGGTAAATTATGAAGTACAGGCACTCAACATAACAGTCTCCATCGCCATGCCCTCAAGTAGAGTGGGAAAAAATGTAGATACCTCGGTGGCATTGTAATGTGTGTGCCTGCTTACACTTTGCAACAGGAATCACTCAGAATAATATATTGCTGCTGGGAAAACCTATCCTTGCCCACCCACCTTGCAGCTACCAAGAGTATTGCAGCTAAGCTCATGAAAAGCAGGAGTCCTAGCAAAGGGGTCAGATGGCATCAGTGTCCCTAATAATCAGAGATCTAGTGTTTAACCCTCTGAGCCCTGGATCTACTACAACACTGGCCTTGCGCTATAAAAAGCCGGACTGGAAAAGCAGAGAACAGGAAAGGAACACTGAAGAAGAATGAGCAGAACAGAAAGGGCTGAAGCTTGGAGGAGTGGGGAAAGGAAATGGCACAATAAGCCATCCAGGAGTAAAAGGGATTGGAGGAACTATAGTGCCTGAACTCAGGGAATATTGAGCATAGTCAAATTAGAACAGGGGAGAAAACATTCCGTGCATCATTACGGCCATATTTCTTTCTGTTTTTTCTCTCTAAAATAGTGTTATGAAGATAATCATTCTCTAACTTTTCTATCAAAATTGAAGGGAGACATTTTTGTTCTAAACTATAGCCTGATGCTAGCGATGGACTGAAAAAGGTGGAACACATTGTTGCTTCCCAAGTATACACAAGCCCATGATGAAAGATCACAGAATAAAATTCAACCTATGTTAGATGAGGTCACACTCCACTTAAAAACTTAGCTTTGCAATTTCATTGTATTCCTGGATTCATCCTTACAAAGCTGGGAAAACACACTAATGGCACCCATTCCTGAAGATGATTGATCAGACCCAGAAGTATACCTACCTGAGTTACATCCCTTTTGGACCATATTATTAATTAGGTGATCCCTCATTGTCTGAGTAAGATTGTCCTCCAAGTTTGGTGTACTGGCGGTGGGTACGTATGTGATTGTGGAGCCCTATTCTTGACCTGCATGTTCTCCCACAGCTAAGGCATCGGTTTCCAGGTGGAAGGCAGTCCCGGTCGGGGTTGGCTTGATGTGCCTTACTCTTGGCACAGTTCTCTCTTTCACATCCATTCGTACCTCTTCAAATTCTACAGCACTGCTGGTCACAGCTGACCTCCAAGCTAGAGTGCTCAAGGGCCAGGACTTCCCAGTTCTTGGTGTCAACATCACCGTTTTTAAGGTTGGCTTTGAGCCCATCTTTAAATCTTTTTTCCTGTCCACCAGCATTCCATTTTCCGTCCTTGAGTTCAGAGTATAGCAACTGCTTTGGAAGACGGTGGTCGGGCATTCAGACAACATGGCCGGTCCAGCGGAGTTAATGGCAGAGGACCATTGCTTCAATGCTGGTGGTTTTTGCTTCTTCCAGCATGCTGACATCTGGCAACGCTGATGGAATCGTTCCAGGAGTTGCATGACGTTTTTGTTTTTGTTTTTTTAAATCATTTTATGTACATGCGGCCTGCTCATTGTCGTTACATTTGGTTTACTGCTTTTTTTTGTATTTTGTTTATTGTAGTTATATTTTCTGTGTTTTACTGTGATGTTGTTTATTTTATTGTAACTTGTATCTTATTTTGTTGTAATTTGTTGTTTGGGCTTGGCCTCATGTGAGCCGCCCTGAGTCCCCATTGGGGAGATGGTGGCGGGGTATAAATAAATATTATTATTATTATTATTATTATTATTATTATTATTATTATTATTATTGATAGTCCATGTTTTGCAGGCATATAGCAGGGTTGGGAGGACAATAGCTTTATAAACAAGCACCTTGGTATCCCTATAGATGTCCCAGTCCTCAAGCACTCTATGCTTCATTCAGAAAAATGCTGCACTCGCAGAGCTCAGGTGGTGTTGTATTTCAGTATCTATGGCAGCCCCACATATTCTATGTGGGGCTGCCTTTGAAAGCTGTTCAGAAATTTCACTTAGTGCAGAATGTAGACTGCTGGCCAAAGAGAGGGCATAATCACCACTACAACAGCCTCTGTGGTTATCAAACTGCTCCCAAGTATCACTCAAACTATAGCTTATGACCTAATGAGCCAAAAATGACTTGAGATCAAAGTACCATTTTCTCCCTTAAAAGACTGCTCTGGCATTAAGGGCAGGTCTACGTGGAGACTATACGGGTCTCCATTCACGTTTGAAAAAAACCTTTCACATGTCATTTAAAGTCACAGTGCCATCTCTCCCTCAATATGGGGCACAGCTGCTTAATGTGGTTGCGTCCGACAATAGAGAAAGTTGAGGAATTCTATGAAGCTTCTCTGCACTTCATGGTATTATTAACAGCTTGGGGACCATTCTGATTTTGAAGTATGGCCGTCTTGCTTTCCCTGTGCTGCACAGCTGGGGGAAAATGGAGTAACATTTACCTGTGCTGTGTTGTCATTGTCATGGAGGCACCCCCAGAGATCAAAAGTACTCTCCTGGAGGTCCATTTAGTGGGACTTTCCTGGTAGCTACTAGGCTCTAGGGCAGTCTCTTTTCTGCTGTCTTCCTGTCTTTGGTGTTTAAGCTGGCTTGCTGTTGAACTGGTTGGTTGTTATGTCCCTTCAAGTCATTCCCAACTAATGACGATCCTTAAGGTGAACCTATCACAGGGTTCCTTGGCAAGATTTGTTCAGAAGAAGTTTGCCTTTGCCATCCTCTTATTGTTTCTTTCTTATTAATATGGTGAAATGTGTCTTCCTGCTCTCCTGTTCTATATTTGAACTAGTTTTACCTGAAATTATTTTATTTGAATTTTAATATTTTGGATGCCTTGGCTGCATATTTGTCAGAAAGCTGAGCTGTGATAAATAGATAAAACTGCCTGACTTTCTGTCCCCAAAGTGCATCTTTTCACAAGGTTTTAACATTAACTCCTACTCTGCATATTTTTTGTCCACTTTTCTTCAACTTCTTGCAAACTACTGGTTTTATCAAGGGGTGGGGTTTACTTATTTGAAAATTTATATCCTTCCCTGTTTCTCCCACAAAATGATATTCAAGATGGCTGACGATAAGGTATGTGGAAATGAGCAAAATGAATGAAGTCGTAAAAATTTAAAACAGAATATAAAATACAGGCTAGTAAAAGAGAAATACCGTCTTTAAAAAAACGCTTCCACAGCAAAGGAGGTCAACTGGTAAAGTGCTATCTGATAGCTGCTGTTTGAAAGAGAGCACGGAAAGAACCAGACTAGGGACCTCATCACATTGATGCAGGGCAGCGAGGGGATTTGCCAGCCTCTGTAACACAACCATGAGGGAAGTGGGGCAATCCCATCATCCTGTGCCTAGCATCTCTCGTACCAATGCTTCACATCACACATGAGGAAGCGTCGCCTCACGGTTTCTCCCCACACTAGCCCCGTTGCTTTATATCGAATTTGGGAAGCTTCCTGTGTTCTCGACAAGGTGTTGTAGGATGCTTGCGCCACAGCTGATCTACGGAGCCTCACTGAAAGTGAGTGTGCATTGTATGATGGGTGGCATGGAGCTCCACAGATCAGCTGTGCTGCAAGCATCCTACGACACTTGCAAAGACCCATGCTATGAAGTGGTATGCCTAGGCAAGGAGTTACATAGAGCTCTGCACTAGATAACACTATGTTCTATTAAGAGCTGAAGAGGAAGAGTTCTGCAATGGGTCCCATGGCAAAGCCAGCAGTCAAAGGGCCTTCGGTGAAGTCTTCCAATTTTGTACAAGAATATATCAAGTCTGGGTTGTTGTAGGTTTTTCAGGCTGTATGGCCATGCTTTAGAATAATAATAATCATCTTCGTCATCATCATCATCATCTTTATTTTTGCCCCGCCACTATCTCCCCAATGGGGACTCGGGGCGGCTTACATGACGCCAAGCCCAACAATGCAATACAATAAATTTTATTATTTATTTATATTTATCGTGTCAGGAGCACACCAAACAGTTGTTTTGCATTTTTTAACAAACAAACAAACAAAATACAAAGTTTGCAAGCTTGGTAGTTGATTAAATGTCCTTTGACCAGTATCTGGCCACTTGGAGTGCCTCTGGTGTTGCTGCAAGAAGGTCCTCCATTGTGCATGTGGCAGGGCTCAGGTTGCATTGCAGCAGGTGGTCAGTGGTTTGCTCTTCTCCGCACTCACATGTCGTGGATTCCACTTTGTAGCCCCATTTCTGAAGGTTGGCTCGGCATCTCGTGGTGCCAGAGCGCAGTCTGTTCAGCGCCTTCCAAGTCGCCCAGTCCTCTGTGTGCCCAGGGGGAGTCTCTCATTTGGTATCAGCCATTGGTTGAGGTTCTGGGTTTGAGCCTGCCACTTTTGGACTCTCGCTTGCTGAGGTGTTCCAGCGAGTGTCTCTGTAGATCTTAAAAAACTATTTCTTGATTTAAGTCATTGACGTGCTGGCTGATACCCAAACAAGGGATGGGCTGGAGATGTCACTGCCTTGGTCCTTTCACTATTGGCTGCTACTTCCCGGCGGATGTCAGGTGGTGCGATACTGGCTAAACATTTTAATTTCTCCAGTGGTGTAGGGTGCAGACACCCCATGATAATGCAGCATGTCTCATTAAGAGCCACATCAACTGTTTTAGCATGGTGAGATGTGTGTGGAACAGCTTGGAGGTGTAACATGCAGATATCTATAGCAACAAACAGAAAACTGTAAATTGCAAATCACAATATCTATACTGATTAGTAATTATTTATACATGAAGAATCTCCTGGAATATAGAAATTGTCATTCTGGAAGCTCAAATTTCTTGGTGCTTTTAGTATATTGATAAGCAACCTTTCATGTATAAATAATTACTAATCAGTTTAGTTACTGTTCCCACATTACGTTTCATGCAGAATTTTCTGTGATATCGATATTGTGATTTGCAATTTACAGTTTTCTGTGTAAATTAGCTTGGAGGGCCATATACAGCCCACGCACCTTAGTTTGGGGACTCATGCTTTACGTGTTACATAGTATACATTCCCTTAAGTCAATCTATGGCAATCCTATGAATTTCACAGGTTTTCTGGGAGGAATGGTAGATCGCTAAGCTGTCATCTGCAGATCTGCTGTAGCAGAGGCGATGCACCATATGGCAATCGCTAGTCCTACTAATTTGGGATTGGAAAAAATTGCCCCTGAACAAAAGGAGGCCCTGGGGATTGTGTATTGAGGTCCAAATGTCCCCTCCTATTGAGTACATCAACACATCAGTGATGATAGATTGCATGTGGAAAAGAGACAAAACTTTTGAGATAACCTAAGAGAGGCTTTCCTACATGATGAAACCTATGCTTCTGGTAAAGTTACTTCTCTACATGAACAAGAAGCTGTGGGTAAACTGGCTTGGGATCTAATTCCTTAAGAGATTTTATGGCTTCTGAAATCAACCTTTTAAAGGGTATAAAACAAATAATTGAGAGGTTTTTTTCTTTTAAAAAACCCTTACAGGAGAAAATGTATAGACTCCGCTAGTTAATAAACTGAAGAATAATAAGAATCATAAATAAGAGAAAAAAGAGGAGAAAATCAAGTTGTTTACCTTTTGAGATAAGAGCAAGGTCAGCTGAGACTGGCTATAATGGAACATTTTCAATGGAGTGTGAAAAAGAAAATGAAGTCGAGAGTGATAGCTGGTGGCCAAAAGAAGTTACTGCAGTTAATGTATTTGCAATGCTGATTGTATGTGGATATAATGGGCTCTGGCTTAAGATCTACAATCAATGTGTCTAAAAGAAGAGGATCTTTAGAATTACCATCAAAAGCTGCAGGTATGCATAAAAAGTAATGGATGAGCTTAAATCTATGAAACAAGCAATGTCTTAAATGGAACATGAAAACATTTGAGAGATGTTCCAAAATAGTCAAATGAAGACATCTGGGCAAGAATGATAGAAGTTTTAGCAAGCTTGTTTTCTGCTGCCCGGGAGACTAGGATGCAGAACAATGGCTTCCAACTACAGGAAAGGAGATTCCACCTGAACACGAGGAAGAACTTCCTGACTATGAGAGCTGTTCAGCAGTGGAACTCTCTGCCCAGAGTGTGATGGAGGCTCCTTCTTTGGAGGCTTTTAAGCAGAGGCTGGATGGCCATCTGTCGGGGGTGCTTTGAATGTGATTTTCCTGCTTCTTGGCAGAATGAGGTTGGACTGGTTGGCCCATGAGGTCTCTTCCAACTCTAGGATTCCATGAATCTATGCAATGTCTTGAAGAAACAAAATGAAGAACTTGATATGGATTTTTTTTGGACAAAATTCTTTCTCAACTGAAAACAAGTCAGATATAGCTTTACAGTTGCATTTTTAAAGCAGAATGAAGGCAGGAGATAAGGAGATGGTGATTTCCAAAGAATTTAGCACAAGAGAAAAGAGGAAACCATCCTAACAGACAAGCTGAAGCAAAATAAATTTCAATTCAGATGGGAGAAATCAGAAGGGATTACATTCAAATAAAGATGTAAAGTAAATATTATACAGATGGTGAAATAATGGATTCAGGATGGTACAAAGGAGTTGGAGCAACCTGAGAATGAGGAAAAGACCCTCTTTCACCCAGACTCCCCCTCCCCCCAAATCAAAATCCTGGCTACAGGCCTGTCTGCAAGTGCATTTTTCAAATTAAGCAGAAAATGTTTGAGATTCAGAACATTCATAGAGATACCAAGATGCTTGTTTATAAAGCTATTGGCCATCCAATGATTCCATGAAGAAGTTGTCTAAGAAGGACACATTGCTTATTATACACTTAAAAGATTCACAGTACAGTTTCTGTGAATATTTTTCTATTTCTCGTGCAAGCAAAAAGATCCATTTTCAGTAAATGTGTATGAACTAGATGGACTCACAGCAACAGAGGATAACAAGTTCACAAAAATATCCATGAATGGAGCTGTGAAATTGCAGTTCAGGGAACACTCTCTTCCAAATTTCAGGGCTCACTTAAAAGCACATTTTATAGAACTATCAAAGACAGCTATTCAAGTATTGATGCCTTTTGTAATTACATACTTGTGTGAAAAATCATTCTCCGCTCTCATTTATCTTACAAATAAGTACAGAATCATTTGAAAGAATCAGAATTCAGAATACATGTTTCATCTATTAAGGCTGAACTAACAAGGCTTGTAAGGGAAATGCAGCACCGGTTTTCTTATCTATCTATCTATCTATCTATCTATCTATCAATTAAAATTAAAGAGGGAGGAAGGTGAGGTCATAGTTCCATGTTCAGGAATTATTGTTGCTTTTATTGTTATTGATATTATTGTTATTTTAAATTTGACTGGAATTATTCCAATAAAAATGTCATAACAGGTGTATGTATATTTACTTATTTCCCCTTTCTTTTGTCAAAGGCTTTCATGGCCAGAATCACTGGGTTGCTGTAGGTTTTTCGAGCTGTGTGGCCATGTTCTCTAAGCATTCTCTCCCGACATTTCACCTGCATCTATGGCCAGCATCCTCAAAGGTTGTGAAGTCCTCACAACCTCTGAGAATGCCTACAATTGATGCAGGCAAAATGTCAGGAGAGAATGCTTCTAGAACATGGCCATACAGCCCGAAAAACCTACAACAACCCACTTTCCCCTTTCTTTTCAAATTTGAAGAACCTGGGGAGCAACTGAAAATCAATTTGTGATGCGTTTTAAGGTTTTAAATCTTGGATTAAGCCTTGGTGTCCCACAGGAACAAAATATATTTTAAGGGGTCCATAGTTAAGAATTGATGCTTTTACCATCAATTCTAAATTCCAATGTTGTTGTTCATTCATTCAGTCGCTTCTGACTCTTCGTGACCTTATGGACCAGCCCACGCCAAAGCCCCCTGTCAGCTGTCACCACCCCCAGCTTGCCCTTGGTCGGACACTCTTCCTTTTTCCTTCCATTTTCTCCAACATAATTGTCTTCTCTAAGCTTTCTTGTCTTCTCGTTATGTGGCCAAAATACTTCATCTTGGCCTCTACTATCCTTCCCTCCAATGAACAGTCGGGCTTTATTTCCTGAAGTATGGACTGGTTGGATCTTCTTGGGGTCCAAGGCACTTTCAGAACTTTCCTCCACACCACAGTTCAAAAGCATCTATCTTCCTTCGCTCAGCCTTCCCTATGGTCCAGCTCTCACATCCGTGGGTGACTATGGGGAATACCATTGCTTTACTATGCGGATCTTCATTACCAATGTGTTGTCTCTACTCCTCACTATTTTATCGAAATTGGTCATTGCTCTCCTCCCATACAATGAAGGAATTCCAGGTGGAGCATTCACAGGAGCAGGCATGTAGCCGGGGGGGGGGGGGGGCTTGAGGGGCTTCAGCCCCCCCCCAAATTCTCATGGTGGTTCGCAAAAAGGCCTTACTGGTGCATTATTTAAACTGTTATGTTTATTCATATCATCATCTGATCACCATACTCAATATATCCCATATGCATGGGGGTATTGGGGTAATGATACAAAAGGTTTGCTAGGGTAGACCCTCTTTCACTCAGACTCAGCCCCCCCCCCGAAACTCAGCCCCCTCGAACCCCCCCCCCTGAAAAAAACTTAGTAAGGGTCTGATTTACTCTGAGAGTTTCAAATTGAATATATAAAAATAAGCTACTGTTTTAAGTTTTAAGTTTAAAACTTAACCAAGTTTTGGTTTTATACACTTCTGACCTTTGGAATCACTATCATTTTGAGATCTTTCTTTCATTTTGAGATCTT